>JASANB010006455.1:0-57777 GCA_030248155.1 Sabatieria punctata
CTGTCGGTCTGGTTAGTCCATCTGAGTCAGTCTGTCTGTCCTGATGGAATCTGTCCATCTGGTTAGTCCATCTGTCCAGTCAGTCTGTCCATCTGGTGGATGAACGCTAGGTTGGTCTGTCTGTCTGGTGGGACCATCCACTAAGTTGAGTCAGTCTGTCTGGTCAGTCTGTCACGGGTCAGTCTGTCCATCTGGTTAGTCCATCTGTCTGGTCGGTCTGTCCATCTGGTGGGACCAACTGCTAAGTTGGTCTGTATTAATTGGGACCATCCGCTAAGTTAGTCAGTCTGTCTGTGGTCAGTCTGTCAGTCTGGTTAGTCCATCTGTCTGGTCGGTCTGTCTGTCTGGTGGGACCAACTGCTAAGTTGGTCTGTCTGTCTGGTCAGTCTGTCTGTCTGGTTAGTCCATCTGTCCGGTCGGTCTGTCTGTCTGGTGGGACCAACCGCTAGAAGTTGGTCTGTCTGTCTGTTAGGACCATCCGCTAAGTTGGTCAGTCTGTCGGTCTGGTTAGTCTCTCCGTCCGGTCAGTCTGTCTGTCCGGTCGGTCTGTCTGTCTGGTGGGACCATCCGCTAAGTTGGTCTGTCTGTCTGGTCAGTCTGTCCGTCTGGTTAGTCCATCTGTCCGGTCGGTCTGTCTGTCTGGTAGGACCATCCGCTAAGTTAGTCTGTCTGTCTGGTCAGTCTGTCCGTCTGGATGATCCATCTGTCTGGTCGGTCTGTCTGTCTGGTGGGACCATCCGCTAGAGTTGGTCTGTCTGTCTGGTCCAGTCTGTCCGTCTGGTTAGTCCATCTGTCAGTCCGGTCTGCATGTCTGGTGGGACCATCAACTGGATTGGTCTGTCTGTCTGGTCAGTCTGTCCATCTGATTGATCCATCTGTCTGGTCAGTCTGTCCATCTGGTGGGATTAACCGCTAAGTTAGTCTGTCTGGTCAGTCTGTCTGTCTGTCTGTCTGTCTGTCTGTCTGTCTGTCTGTCTCTGTCTGTCTGTCTGTCTGTCTGTCTGTCTGTAAAGCTGAATTGTAAATGTTTTGCCATTCAACAGGGCAGCCGTCTGGCGTGCCAAGGCCGTTGATATAGCATTTTCGGCCATCTGTTAGGCGTCGGCCACCTTACGTGTTGTGAGGTTTTTGCAGACTTCCGTCCGTCTCTGCTTGACAGTTTGCCGCCGCAGCTGGCGCTCATTTGTCTGGCGCTTTCTTTTCGGCGCGCTCGTATTGTTCAGCGCTAATTTAACTTCCTTCGGCTTCAGTCACATTTTTACTCAATTAACTAACTGCAATCTGACTGAGTTTTTAGTTGAGGGAGCGTGTTTTGCTTTCTCTTAGCCTGTTTTTGCCTGGATTTTCTAATTTTGGCTTTTTGACCGACTTTGTTCAAAAGAACACTTTCTGTCTGGTAGGAGTGCTTCCTTTTTGTCTTGGTCTTATCTTTGTCTACAGCCTGATTTTTTTGCAAATGTTACCAGGACAGACAGACTATGTGTTTACTGTTAGCTGCTAGCAGGTACCCACGTGCGGGTGTCTGCGTGTGTTGCTATTCAATCGGCATTGTTATTAATCATTTTATTCCGCCCGCCTCTGCGCACACCTACGTGCATGCATACGAAAGCATACTGTGACAGGGTGCAATGGCAGAGAAAAAGGGCCGTATACAGATCAAAACAAGCTGTTAAGTCAAAGTGAAAGGATTTGAGCTTTGCCCCGCCGAAAAAACTGCTAGCGATCGCCCGGGCTAGATTGGAGACAGTGCTAGACTTGATCTTTGGGTTAGATTGGAACCCGGATGATTATGTTGTCTTTTGCTGCAGTTTTTTATATATTCATATTGTAGGTATACATGCGCCACTCAGAACCACGAAAATTGATAAAATTTCTTGTAAAACAACAGTTTTTAGTAGCGTTTTTTAAACGAATTTTCTCTGTATCCCACCGATTTTGAAGTTAGATCTCAACCCCTATTTCAGTGATTTGTGCGATTGAGCTGTTGTTACGTCAATGAATGATTTGTGGCGGTTTTTTGTCACAGTTGGTCTGGTTACAATTACCTTGTGTGGTAATGTGAGTCGGCGGGTCTGTTTGGCTGTTACTTTACTTTTTGTCCATCCTACCGTACGCCAGACTAATTTCCATTTTTCCGCATTAGCACGGTTTTTGCATTATTTTTAGATGCTCCTTTCCAGGCGCTGTGCGTTTTTGGGAAATGAGATGTCGTAATAATGTTTGTATTATTACATACAAACATTGTGTTGGTCTCATCGCGTTCGCGGATTTGTATTGGTCAGCGTTTGTTGAGTCAGTTGTTTACTGTGTAAGCAGATAGTATGTTTTGGATTGTGTTCGATTAAATACATACATAGGTAAAAGAGATGTGTGGGGGTTTTAAAGTACTTTTTTCTGCGCTGCGCCACCGCCTCTTCCAATTTTTGTGATTATTTTACCATAGTTTGTCATTTTTTACACTATGCTAAACTAAATTTATTTGTTCTATAAACTTTGAGCTTTGAAATTTGACTGTAAATAATCTGCAGTTTTGCTCTGTTGGTCCGAAAAAGGCGTTTTGTGTTGAAAGAGTGCCAACTGATATTGAGCATTGGGGTTTTTGTGACCTAATACTTATTGGAATCTTAAAAGCGTTCAAGTTCAATCGAACGGAATGGTTAGGTGTAGAAAGCCCTTTTTGCGACAATCGACTAAAAAGTTAGCAGAATTTATGCGGATCATTTCTTGAAGTGGCCAGCAAACCAGCAATTACTAAGTTTTTCACCCTACTGAGCAAAACAGGTGGTATTGTGTTTTTCTGCCATTGCCATACTTTACTTTCGACCGATAATCGTTTGATTGAATTATAATACAACTAATGCACAGGCCGACCTAAAAAGCCGTCTTTGCCTCCAGCCATTAACCCGCAACCATACACGCAAGCGTTTTTTACGTGTTTTGCCCCAGAAAACGTGCCGTCAGTCAGACAGACAGATAGACAGACAGAGAGTGACGGTAATTGAGCAATTAGGAGAATAATGGGTAGTGATAGATGGAAGTCACGTGGCCGGCGCAGTCGTAATAGAGATAAGACGGCGGTGGCTGAGTAGACGTTTGAGCGACGGCGGCCGGCCAGCCAGCCAGTCGATATCGATATTTGGCGGCCGTCCTATGCGCTTCGCTCGCTCCCGCCGCCCGCCCATTCAGTCGTTGGCTCGGTCTGCCTGCCTGCCTGCCGTCTGTCCGCCTTCCTCACTGCCTCGGCGAGTCTAGTAGTAAGCTGTCTTCTGTGTCTCGCCCTACACCTTGGAACGATGCCGGTTGCTTCGCCTCCCCTAACCGTAGGCTCGGCCTCTGAGCCGAGACTTACTCAATTTAACAACTCCAATAGACAGATGTCTTATCCGGCTATGGATGCCAACTCTTTGGCTGACTATCTGGGATGCGCTCCTGCTTATATGCATCAATTGTAAGTGGGCTTTTGGCCCCGATACTGTTTCGGAGCTGGAAAGTGTTTGAGTGGCTTTTGGAAAGTTTGCAGAAATTTGGTTTTTAGATGATAGAAAATGTTACTGTTCAGTCAGATTGACCTCTAGCTAGCAAAAGCAAAGAAGCTGCTCTATGCTAGAAAGGCTTTCGCCCAAATGCCAAGACACACCTATTGTTTGCTTTAACAAAGTTGGGAGCTGTCCAAAACTAGTGTACTTTTTGTTTGCCTTCTGTCGACTTTAAAACCGACCCGCAACCAAGATAAACGAGCTTGTAGAGAATTCGAACAATTCCCTTACGTCAAGCCACGTAGTTGTTTCAGAAATGAGCGCTGGAGCTCGGCCGCCCTCCAGTACCAAGAAATGTTGTCGTCGACCAATTCAAATCGTGATTCGCCGACTTCCGATGACACCAGAACAGACGCGGCGGCTGCCGGAAGCAGTGAGCCGCGCTCGATTCCCGGCATCTTTAGGTGAGCGATCTTTCTCGTGCTGCTAAAGCCGCCGGGAGCGCCAGAAATAGCTCTCGGTCGGAAAGAAGAACTATCGATTTTTGCCCTCTGACGCACTGCTGAGTTAGGAAATCTAATCTGAAGCTGGCTGATAAGTGAATTTGTGAGGCTTAGAAGGTCAGAGCTGACGTCAGAGCTATGAGTCAAGTCTGTTTTGAGCGAAAACTGGTTTTATTACAGAACTACTAGTTCGTGGAACGAGTTACAAGAGTTGAGCGTGCCTAGCATACCATGGTGAGCGCGAGCTTGGGAGTGTCATAGATATATTCTTCGCTGTCTTACACATCCCGTGGTGCTCTCTGTCTAACACCTAACCCGTTTTTCTGAGTTTCGTCACTGTTTCTCGCATTTTTTGCAGACAAATTTTAAATTGAACCACTTTACAGTGTCGTGGTGCTGGGTCGTTTTTTCTTTCTTCCATGCTGAGTAACTGAACTCGGCAGCAAAACACTTGTATCGATTGAGTCTATTATGCATAGGTGCATGCTTAGCAACGAGCTTGAAAGTCCTATGCATCGCTAACTACTAGCTTGCTAATTAATTGCAACGGATATAGAACAATATAAGCTAGGTCTGGGTGTGCAAAACACATTTTTTCTTTGACTACAACTATACAGTCATACACTTAGCACCCTTGGCCATTGCCATATATGGCATTAAGTGCCTGACTGTAATGGAGATAAAAAAGTACTGTGCGCGTGTTCACTAGAAAGGAATTGATGCAGTTCACTGATAACAGCGATACAAGCATTGTTTTAACTTTTGAGTAGCAAGTTTGAAATTTTCATCATGCTGCAGCTTGCAAAATAACAGCTTAGACACTTGGTACATTCTCCATCTGCATACAAATAGAGCTTGCTATGCCCATCTAGAGAATCAATTAAGCCGTGCCGCTAAAGCTTGACACTGCATTTAATGAGAGTAGCGGCAATTCCTTTGAGTGGCCTAAAAAGCTCGTCTGCGAGATGTTTTTCAGTCAGTTCACAGCTTCAGACAGGCGTAGACAAGTCAAAAAGTCAGTTCACTTAATTTCTCAGACTGCCCGCCAGCATGTCACTGCCTGTCTCTGTTTGGTGCCAGACAGACCACCAGCTTTGCGTGCCATTAAAGCTAATGGTTTTAGTCCCCGTTCCTGGAGCGGCATGCTTACCCCAGCCGGTCTCAACCGTGGCACCACCTCTTGGTCTGCCAGCAGGTTGGAGTCTCGAGGCGAACCCAGTCAGAATTCCCTGGAACTGGAGGCCATCGCTGCCGTGCATGAGTTGTCGTTTACAGTGGATGCCATCTCAGTCAGCGAAATGCTGCCCAGAACCCCTGAACTGATCTTCGTCAATGTAACCACTGTTGAAGGTAATGCTCTCTTTCGTTACGTTTCGCCGCTTGACAGTTCGCCGACATACAGTGCTCTGCTTCAAGTAAGCATGTGTACTCTGGAGGATACATGAAACAAGGAAACCATCAACAAGTGTTCAACTTTCCAGAAACACACCAAACTAACAAAAATTCAACCGATGTTGCTCTCAAAATTTCTACGGTATGCTTGAAGCAAGGAAACATTGACAAGTGTTCAACTTTCCAGAAACACACCAAACTAACAAAAATTCAACCGATATTGCTCTCAAAATTTCTATGGTATACATGAACCAAGGAAACATCAACAAGTGTTCAACTTTCCAGAAACACACCAAACTAACAAAAATTCAACTGCCATTGCTCTCAAAATTTCTATGGTCGATTTGTGTATGCAAGAGAGAGCGTGGTTTATCTGTTGTCTGAAAACAGAAGCGCTGAAAATCCCGTAATCACTTGTGAGAGCGCGCTAGCTTTGTGCCAGGCAACGCTAAGCACAAAAATCGACAAACAAGTGAAGGCAGACTATTGAGTTATTTATTTATAAACAATGTGGCGTGATAACGGCCAAATAGAGCAGGTTTTGTTTGGACTGTCGCTTATCTTCACGTTACTTTCACGCGATTGGAAACTTGAATCTAGAACACTCCCAACGTTTGCAAAACAAGATAATCGTTTGAGACCGATACCTTCCCAGTGCGCAACACACCCACACAAATACCATTTATAGGCTGTAATTGCCTGCTGGCCAACCAATGCGCAAAATACACCTCCGCAAATACGATTAAATTAGCCTAAATTTTCGAATTCATTCAGCTTGCTCAGCTGGTCCTGGCCGCTAAAGTGAGTGGGCGTTAAAAAAGCTGAAATTCAAGTCGCAAAATGCGTCAGCAGAGAGGCCGCAGCTGTCACAGACAAACGATTGGCTTTTTAACAGCTAGCAGAGAGAGGACCAAAAGCTATAAAAAGCGCTCCTGGATGCGAACAAAAGGTAGAGATAAACAGCCGGCACGTGTTTGTGTTTTGAGCTTGGCAACCCTTGGCTCAGACCTCACGTCGACTAGCTTCAGTGGATGACGTGCTGCATCTGTGCCCATTTATTGTGGTCACAAAATGGTGTTTACTTAGCAAGTTTGGCGGGAATAAAAACTTCAAAAAATGTAAATTATGTTTCACCATGTGTAACAGTCAGTCACTTCTTTTCGGTTCTTCTTTCAGTTATGTCGTTTTTCTGCTAAAACTTGCACAATCGAATTTCCCGACTATGACTGTCGGTAAAGTGCCAGCTTGTTCTCACTCATGCAATAAGTGTGCTCAGCACGTGTCTTATCTGTTTGGCCGGACTTGTTCTTGTCAAACAATAAACAACCAACCAAAACCTAAACTCAGGTTGCTACTTGAACTCTGCTCGGTTCAAAATCTACATAGACTTAGCTCAGATTTTATTTCACACTTTGAACTGTTCACACTGACTTGAATGGAGTAAAAACACTGCACTACCTTTAACAGCCATCGTGGAAAGCTCACATTAAGTTCAGACAGGCTTTATAGCCTATAAAGGGCGTGGGCTGTTGCTGTTAACCTGAGCTTTGCACGTAGGCAGCAAATTACTACAGCAGATTTTTAGATTCCATAACCTGTAATTGCGACCTCCATAAATGGAAGGGTCATTTTCTTGTTAAACGTGAATGAAATCAAGGAGATCTTTAACACTATACTCATGCGCTCTAAATGGGAAACCTCTGTACAGGTACCATACATGTAACATGGGGTCTGGGGGGTCTGCCCCCCACCCGACGTAGGCCAGACCCCCCCCCCCCCCCCGATTTTTCTGGCAAGTAAATTTTTGAGCAAATTTTTGCAATTTTTTACAATTTCAGACTTAAAAATTACCAAAATCGCCTGCAAAATAACACTTTTTAGCTGTATTTCAACCCGAATTAGCGATTTTTGACGATTTTTAGCCCAAAAATTGCGATTTTTGAGCGTTTTTAGTGCCCTACCCCCTCCCAAAATTTTGGCTCAGATCCCCCCGCCAGCGCCAGACCCCCCAACCCCCCTCCCCCATCGGCGGATGACCTGTTACATGTATGACAGGTACCCTACTGTGTCATTAACTTTGTGCCATATTTTTGATGCACACGTTCACCTATGCAAACCAGATACCTATAGCAATTCTGTCCACAGTCGTTAAAGCCATTGCTTCACCGCAGAATGGCTCACGTTCGTACATGAGATATTGTTCAGAACACCATACCGTTTGCTTCTAACACTCCCCTAATTGTACACCTACTACACAGGGAGACAAGACAACATACAGTAGACCCTACCATACACAGAGAAAAACGTACAGCCGCCGCTACCTTCCTCTGGAACTGAAAATTCCACAAAATGTATGCTACACCATACATGAGCCGAGGGAGGGTCAAACCATGTTGTCCAATTTACCAACGGATGCCTTTTCAGGCAAGTCCTACTGTCTGGAGCTGACCTTCAAAGGCTGGCGCGTGACGTCGATGCGTCACGACTGCATGAACGGCGACTACAACCAGCTGGACCTGCACACGCGCTACTTCGAGACGCCCTACGCCTTGATGGACCATATCAGCAGCGGCTACCGCGAGCGATTCGGCGAAAAGTTGGCCGCGCGCTTGCGTCTGCTCCAGGCCGGCGGCGAGCACGGCTGCGCCGCTCCGCCCAGCTCCTTCAGCAACGGCCCCGCCTTCCCAGAAGAGTGGGACTTGTCCCCAGGTCGCAGTCGCGAACAGACCGAGACTCCGCCCAAGAAGGACGATGATTCGTCGTCGAGCGACGAAAACGACAACGGAATCACGCTGACGGCGCGTCGAGCCAATCAGGACGAGCAGGAGGAGGAGCCGAAAACGCCCTCTGACTTTCCGACGACGCAACAAACGGCTGGTCCGTTTGAAGTCGACCAATGATGATCTGTCTCTTTTACTGATTGGTTGGTTTGTTGGTTGTGTGTGAGTGTCTGTCTGTTTGTCTGACTGATTTTATCGAACGATTGGTCTGAAGCTTTTATCTCGTGTCTGTCTGTCTGTGAGAGTGTATTTATTTGTATTGTCTTGGTTGATTGATTTGATTGCATTCAATTCTGGTGCACAGCCGTTTTTCTACGTGTTAGTTCTTTCTGAAAATTCTTCGACTTACTAGACCAGAGAGTAAAGTTTATGACGACAGTTTTTACTGGCTGATTAGCGTACGATCCAGTCCTTTGGTGCCCTTAACTAGCTAATCGCTGCGGTAATGAAGGTACGTATCCCGATAACGAATCATTTGTGACAAAAACTTTATTCATGATTCGGTTAGGTAGTAAGGTTTCTTGAAAAACACAAGATTAGGTCAGGTACCAATTTACCCACAATTTATATGACCCGTTAATCCGGACTGAAGATTTGGGGCACCAACTTCGAAATTTGTATGGTAAAGTGATTCGTTAATCCGGATTTGGTTAATTTGGACAAAATGCATGCGCAATTTTTCAATTCAGGTGTGAATTTTCAATTGAATAATGCTTTTTGTAGAGTCAGAATGTGATTATTTCTGCCTATTGGGAGCTATAATCAGCTGAAATAGCTATAGGCTTTTTGATTAAGAGGTACAGCTGCAGAATCTGATAAAGCTGTCATTCAGGCCTTTGAGCCGAAAAAAGTGTTTTAGCTTTGATTCGTTAATCCGGAAATTCGGTAATCCGGACAAAATTGGCCGGATTAACGAGACATGACTGTATATCGTTGATGTGGTAGGTGGTTTGGGGTAGAAACAATATCGGAATACCCAATATTTAACACCCCAATGGCAATATTTTACAGAATGAGTCTAAAGAATTTGGAAATAGCGGAAGTGCTAATTTTGAAGCCTATAAAACCCTGATAAATCGATTTCGTGTCAAAACGACATTTTGAAGCTATCGAAAACAGGTAAACAATTATTTCAATAAGGGAAATGTTTTCATGTATAATTAGTGCTGCAAAAGTGAATCCAAATGTGGAGAAACCTTGATTTTATGTATGTTAATAATTTTTGAGTGTCTTGCCGATCTGACAGCAAGCTGATAGTATTCTGTTTGGTTTACTCAACTAATTTCTGTCTATTGTGAACAAAACAGAAAAACGTCTTTTTCTATGTATTTTCCTTGTTGCGTAAAAAATACATTAATCAGAAAGTCAAGTCAGTTTTCACAGGTCCATAATCATATTATAATACTAAATGCTTGTAATCAAGGTCATCTGGCTGGACTCATTTTATTTAACGAAAAACCTTTTCGACTGAAAATCTTCAAATAAAATCTGCAAAAATCCAAAAATCTTCAAAATATCTAGTATATAATATTATTGGGTATTGGGGGAAATCCAATATCGGAATATACCCAAGAAACCCAATACTCAATATATTGCTTCATCTCTAGTTCGGGGTTTACCCCAAAGCAAAGTCCCGCTCGCTGCATAAAATAAAACGTGCCAAAAACTTGTTTGCAGGCATTAAGGATACGCTCGGGTCGAGATTTTGGGCCCGGCCCGGCCCGCTTTTTTCGGTAAAATAATCGACTGGGTTGAAATGAGCCAAATTTAGCTATTTATCGTAGGTTTTCCATATTCAGACTCAGTTTTGATCTATAACTGATATACATTTTTCTAACAAAGTCAAAGAAAACTACGTCGAAAATACATTAATTTGTCAGAATATTAGAGAATAACTATAAAACCAAAATTCCTATGTTGAACTGTACTGAAACCGCAAGAAAATACACAAAAATGCTCAAAACTTTAAAAAAAAATTAGAAGTTCGGGCCGGCCCGCCGTGCAAAAAATTGTGTCCGGCCCAAGTGCGTGCAACTCTCAAGGTATTTTGGCGTTTTTTATTTTTCGTTAAGGCGATATACCATAGGTCTCATCCCCGGAGGCCATTCTTTATTTGTTACTGCATAGTTTTTAAAGTTGTGGTGCTTCAATCGTGGCCGGTGGTTTGATGAAGCAGTTATAGTTCCAGGGACTGCTTTTAAGCGTTTGTTCACAGTTCTTTCAACCACTTTCACCAGCTATAACAGTCTACAACTAAAGGTTAACACTGTAACATACGTACAGTAGACTGCGATTGTTTGAGGTTTTTGCGCAAGTATTGACTTTTTGTTTGGTAGAAAGCTTAGAACTATTATTCATTTGACACGTACCTGTTGGCAGGCAGTTTGTTTCAATCTGGGTTTGATTGCGGCCTCGATCAGGTCGTCTGCCTTATTGAAAATGCTGTTGATAAAATTACCGTGAATATCGATATCGAATTCCGTTATTTCTATGTTGCAGCTGTTGAGTTTTAACTAAAAGGTGAACATCGACTAAAAAAACAAAAACAATTCTGAGACTTACTTCTGCTTTCCGGTTGGAGTTGACGGTCGGCTGTAGTTCTATGGTGACGGAAGCTTTCAGATTGCTGGTTACCCAGCCTGACTGAGTCGGGTTACCAAAAGCAAGTGTACAGAAAGCTCATACTTCAGAGATACGTCCGTTGCTACGTCTACCTGCATACACTACATACAGTATCTAGAGTGCTAATCGGTATTTGGTATTGAGCTTTTTGTGCCAATAAATACCCAATCAATACATACCTATAAAAATATTCAAACTATGATCGGTTTGTTTGTTTGTTTAGATTCCACTTGTCCTTTCGGACAGCTCAGGACACCCCGCGCTCTTATCAGAGCCTTTCGTTGCAGTGCTCTGCATACAAACATCCCTCCCCTTTGCTGTTATAGAGTGCAACGGCAGCTCCGGTTCGGTTCCCATTTACCTACTGGCCATCACCGACTTTCGGTGGTCTGCGTTGGGCTTTACGTCGACTACTTCCAGTCGCTTCGACCGGTTTCGAACTCACAAACAACCGCTCTCGCAGATGCCGGGGCCGCCGTGACACACGGGATAGCGTAAACTACCCGTGGTTGGATTGCATAGAAATTTTTAATGGTTTCATGTTTATACACCTTTTTCAAGCTAAATATGTCAGAAACGAAAATACTACCCCATAAAAAAGTGTGATCTGGGTCCCTATTTTCGCAGCGATTTTGGGTCTGAAATTTTATAAAAAATTGCTCATATAGAGAGATTGTGAAACATTTTTGCGATTTTTTAGAATGTTAGACACTAAAATTGCTAAAATCGCCGGTAAAAGAGCGCTTTTTAGCTGTACTTGAACCCAAATTTCGCTATTTTTTACTATTTTAGCTGAAAAATTGCGATTTTTGAGCGTTTTTGAGTGCTCAACCCCTTCCTAGTTACGGAAATGGCATGAATAATGTGTGAAGTCATCGTAAAGCCGTCTTGCTAAGGTTTCACAGGGGTTCGTCTTAGTTTTTACCTTTGTCTGGTGGTATTGACCCAAGCTTAAAGGTAAAACTTGGAAACCATTTCTGTGAAATTGGTTTCATCAAGTAGGTACTTTTTTGAAAGATCTCTTGTCTAGAGGTTCATTCTGATTAAACAAAAGTTTTATTTTTAAGAAATATCATTTTAAGTAGTAAAGCTGTTGGTTTCTTACCTGATTCCTTAATCTATCCGGGTTAATAGTTGTGATTTTCATATTAGTCAAGGAGAAGTTGTGTGGCTTGATGTTGCTGGCTTTGTAGTGTAGATTCAGTTTTTTACCCGCTACAGGAGGAATTTGTAGCGTTTTCAAATAATTGTTGACAACGTTTGTTACCAATTGACTGCCAATGTTGAGAATGAATTCCGTTGCTCTCTGACTACTTGTCACACTTGGAACGCAACTGAAAACGTTAAGAGTCGTTCTCTCGTGAGCACGCGTTTTGGCCCTTTGCCCTATTCAGACCCAAAATTGAAACTTTGAGCTACAGAGGTGTAAGTTGGCATACTAAATCCATACTAAGAGTATCAATCATCTGCAAAGCATTAATGGGCGAGTTAAAGAGCGCGGGGTGTCCTCCTCCTGAGCTGTCCCAAAGGGCAGTGCAACTTTAAACAGAAAAAGGAAACATACAGGGATAAGGAAAATAGTTGTACAACAACGAGAATCATTTTTAGATTATAACTTGACAGGCAGCACCATGTACAGAGTTTTCTAGGCTATATGTAGTATTATATTATGCAGCTTGTCTGTGCTTGCATGAGACGCGCACTTTGTCAGTAAAATTTATGCTCCGTGACTTGAATGCTTTACACGAATTTGGTATAATTAGGTTTACACTTAACGCCGTGCTATGTGGAAACGGCACAATTTCGTACCCCGACGTTCGGCCGCCGCATAGGGTACCGGTACGCAACTGGTCCGGGCGGGCCTGGCGGAGAGGTAGGGGATTCAGTGAGGAGGAATTTAATATATTTAAGGCTTAGAGGACGTACGTAGTTCAGTCATCGTTAGCAGTGCGGCTTATTACTGAAAATTGCCCGGTCGCCAGTAGCTACCGTTATTAATTAGTAGTTTCTTTGGCTTTCAAAATAATTATTGCTTTAGCTCTTCTCTATCCGTAGTAGCAGCAGAAGGTGCATTGAAATCAAAAGTCACGTTTTCTGAACCTAAATTTCCATGGCTATTTCAGAAGAAACGGCTACTAAGCTAATTAGCATATTATCAGAGGTTTTAAGCAACTTGAATAACAACACAGAAAGATCGACCTGCATTTCGCGAACAGGTACGTATGAGAAACTAAAAACGTTGCTTATTGTTGAAATCGTTCAGATTCTACAAAGAAACTTCTATTTGAATTTGGCGCCCAGGAGTGGACGAACAACAAGAGCGATGGGAAAACGTCGGCTCAACTTTACAACCAATACAGACAGTCAGAGGAGTATCAAAAGGAGGCGTTGGCCTACATCGTTGTTCTGCTGTTGTTTTACGCGCTCATTCTAGCCTGCTTAATGATAATGCATATGAGATTAGAGAAACGCGAGGTTCAAGACAGTCAAATGTATCAAGACTTCATTACCCGCACCAAGCAGGCCGCTAAACAACAGGTACATGTAGGAAGAGTGCAAAAATTGTGTATTTTACAAGAAGTGTTGTTGTTATCATGATTGTTCTGGTTCTTGTCGTTGTCAACATAATCACAACCTTCTGTGACAAGCGCAGGTTAAGCACCACATAACATACGTACTACAGCAGAAGTTGTTGTCATTATCATTGTCATCGTTGTCTTGTCATTGTCATCATCATCATAATTGTCATAATCGTTGTCATTGTCATTGTCATTGTCATCGTCATTGCAATCGTTGTCATTGTTGTCATAATCGTTGTTGTCGTTGTCGTCATCGTCATCATTGTTGTTGTCGTTGTCGTCGTCATCGTCATCATAATCGTCGTCATTGTTGTCGTCATCATTGTCATCGTCATCGTCGTCATCGTTGTCATCGTCGTTGTCATCATTGTCGTCATTGTCGTTGTCATTGTCATCGTCGTCATTGTCATTGTCATCGTTGTCATCGTCATCGTTGTCATCGTCGTTGTCATCATTGTCGTCATTGTCGTTGTCATTGTCATCGTCGTCATTGTCATTGTCATCGTTGTCATCGTCGTCATCGTTGTCATCGTCGTTGTCATCATCATTGTCATTGTTATTGTCGTTGTCGTTGTCGTTGTCGTTGTTGTTGTTGTTGTTGTTGTTGTCATTGTCGTTGTCGTTTTTGTCATTGTCGTTGTCATTGTCATCGTCGTCATTGTCATTGTCATCGTCGTCATCGTTGTTGTCATCATCATTGTCATTGTTATTGTCGTTGTCGTTGTCGTTGTCGTTGTTGTTGTTGTTGTTGTCATTGTCGTTGTCGTTTTTGTCATTGTCGTTGTCATTGTCGTTGTCATCATCATCATCATCATCATCATCATCATCATCATCATCATCATCATCATCATCATCATCATCATCATCATCATCATCATCATCATCATCATCATCATCATCATCATCATCATCATCATCTTGGAAGTTTTATTCTTTGACATTGCCAAATTTGCAACTAATTACATTTTACATAACTTAGGCCAAAGCAGAGTTTGCTCGTCGGGTGAGCTTTCAGCTGATGAGTCTGGCTCACATGGGAGGTCAGTTTGGCCCTGAAGAGCAGGAGCGCATGCTGCAAGAAAGAAGTAAGAATGCGCCGTGGCAAGGCCCTCCTTCAGTCAAAGAGAAGGTTCAGTTCCTGTCCCCCCAATGTGTGGTCACCATCTCTGCCCCTCCAAGTCTCACTAGCACAGCTAGCAACAGTTCCGCTAATTCACTTGATTTGTGAAATCTGTTTTCTGCTACATACAGTAGAACTTCTAATAATATCTCTGTGCTATTATTTTTTCGTGTGTGCTTATGGGGCGCTATTATTGCAGCAGTGCTAGTATTGGAGCGTGTGCGTGTATTATTTCAATGTTATATTGGCCAACGCAAGTATCCTATTTTTTCTGTCACTACGGATTATTTTGTTTTTTACCGGCACCATATATGGTACCCCTACCCATGGCCATGGGTGCCGGTACCATATATGGTACGAAATCTAAACAGAGTGGTACCATATATGGTACCGGTACGGTACCAGTAACAACGCGAAGGTTGGGGTACCATACATGTTATGTTACCGGTACCATATAATATATGGTACCACCACAGGCCCCGAAGGTGGGGGTACCATATATGGTACCGGTACCATAAACGGCGTTAAGTGCCTGACTGGAGTAAAAGACGAAGAATAAAAATAGAAGGTGGAAGGTCGGTCCACAATCCTTGGCAATTTCCATGGACTGTGTCAGTGCTAGGACCTTGGAGACAAGGTTTGAAAGCGTTCAAATGTAAAAACTGATCTTTCAAATGTAAAAATTTAGGAACAGGTGTGTACATCGCAAGAACTATATTCTTACTGCTGCACACAACATTAGAGGAAATAGGTGAAAGCAGTATTATTGTAACAACAACAAGCAACTTACCAATGCATTGCATTGCATTTAGCGTATTATCCAACATCAATGTGTATGGACGCCAATTAGGGAATCCTATCACAGAAGATTATGATGACGACTACAAATCCGGGGTTGAGAGGGTGGTTTTCCACCCAAACAGTAAAATCGATCTGGCCTTGATAAAACTCAAACGCTTCATAAACAGAGTGATGCCCATATGTTTGGGTCGACCCAGCATCAGATTTGGAACGTTGATGCTATGCTGGTTGGGGACGTAAAACATGCTCGCGTAAAATCATCTCTCTCTGACGAAAAAATTATTTTTAATAAAACATATTTTATTACATATTTAGGCACTGAGTTTGCTGACAGACTGCAATGGACTGATGTGCGCTTTGGTCGCGGTAGACACAAAAATCGTTGCAGAGTTGACAGACTGGCTGGAGCTGGAAAGACTATCAAGTTGGGTATCACAAGTGCAGCTCAATACTTTGTGCACCTCCGCCTAAAAAGGCTTGCCATGTAAATGATACCATTGGTTAGTTAAAATGGCCAGGTGGTACAACAGAACAGACTGGTCAGCTCTACAGTGTGACCATCCAACCACTCCCATCCAAGCAAAAGACTAACTTGTCCACTGACCATTGGTCGACTGATTGACTGATGAACCAACCAATTTGGCTGGTTGACTGACACCGACCGACCGACCGATCGACCGACCGATAGACCGACCGACCCGACCCGACCCGACCCGACCCGACCCGACCCGACCCGACCCGACCCGCCCCGACCCGACCCGACCCGACCCGACCCGACCCGACCCGACCCGACCCGACCCGACCCGACCCGACCCGACCCGACCAAGCATACACGCACTGACCAACGAACTGTACCGACCACTTAACTGCCAGCCTGACCGATTGAACAAATGAATAAATTTGTGAATAGTAAATTCTAATGCAATGCAAGGATATATTTCCAGGGAGACAGTGGCTCTGGTCTGCAACAACTAGACGCATCAGCAGACAGCGAAGGATTCAAGCGATGGCGCCTAATGGGGATTTTATCTGCCACCGGGAACATGTTTGTCAAAACCAACAAGCGGAACATTTACTCGTGGATATATCACGTCGCGTATCAAAAGTCGGTATATCAAAAGTCGCGTCTCGGCCATGGGTAGTTTACGCTATCCCGTGTGTCACGGCGGCCCCGGCACCCGTTGAAGCGGTGTGTTTGTGGGTTCGAAACCTGTCGAGGCGATGGGAAGTAGTCGACACAAAGCCCAACCCAGGCCGTCGAAAGTCAGCAATGGCAAGTAGATAAATGGGGACCAAACCTTAGCTGTCTTGCACACACCGACAGCAAAAAGGGGAGGGTTGTTGTTAAGGAGGCTGCCGGACTTTGTGTCTCTTCCTGCTCTATAGCAGTTGGCTACTCCTAGTCCGAAAGGACAAAAAGTTACAACAACAACAACAACAATATCACAGGGCAAAAGAATTGAAATTTGAGTCTTGGGGCTGCTTGTGAACAGAATTTATCTAGCTCTGTATCACTGCGTAACACGCTCAACTGGTTTAGTGCAGAAGAAACTTGTGCACATAACCGTCATTAAAACTCCCTTCACAACTACAAAAATACTAATCAACAGTAACCCGGCTGCTGTAAGACCAGTTGACTCCCTTGCAGTCTCGCCTGAAACTTCAAACTTTGACAGACCACTTGGCCGGTTGGAGGCAATTGAGGCACTTTTCGATTCTTCAGGAGCAAAACCGTCCACAATTAGCTGGTCGCAAAACTTTCCGGTGTAAGAGTTATCGCAGGTACATGAATAAATGAGTTTCAGTTCTCCAAATTTGCACTTGGGAATCTGGCACTGGGCCCCATCAAAGTTTTTACCGCACTCGCAACCGGGGTCCGTTTCTTTGCCACCGTTCGCACATATTTGGGCTCTTGTTGATGTTTGACAGAACATGTTGTAGAGCAGTAAAACAGAAAAAAAGAAACGCATCGCCGCAGCTGAGGCTATTTACCTGGTAACGCTTAAAGAGAGGTCAAAGCATCGGCAGGTAAAACTCCGAGGCGGAAACAGCTGTCACTTTTAATAACGTTCTGCACTGACAAGAAGACTGCTGAATGTGTTTACAATGTGTACCTACGTATGGCTGGCTGCAGGATTATGTTTATCTGCTACTTCTGACACAGTGGTTACAATTAGATTTTAATCTGTCTACTAGGGTTCTCAATTCACATACTGTACAGGTTTCAGAGACGTTTTGATAGTACAGTCCGGCACTTTACGCCGTTTATGCTACTGGCACCATATAGGTGCCGGTACCATGTATGGCAGTGGTACTTATGTAGGGTTACCCTGTCTGCCTGTGGGCTTCAGCCCGCCCAGGGCGAGAAACTTTTGGAAATTTAGTCTTTGGAAACGCATTTTAAAAGGTATTCTGAGCATAAAATAGACAGTTTTAGTACATAATTAATTAATTTCTCGTATTTTTGTCAAATTTTCCCTCCCTATCTCCACCGCAAAGGGGGGAGTGTCTGTTACACACCCTACACCCCTTGGATACGTCACTGGTAGGGTAGTGGCACCATATATGGTACCCCCACGTTCGGCCACTGTGACCGTACCATATGGTACCCTACCTTCGAATTGGTAATTGTACCGGTACCATACTGTATATGGTATCACTTTATTCAAATTTCGTACAATGGCACCGTCACCATATATGGTACCGGCACCGATGGTCATGGGTAGGGCTAGGGATACCATACATGGTACCGGTAATATATGAAAACGGTACCATGTATGGTGACACCACAGTCCCTGAACGTGAGTGCTTGACTGTACAGTAGTAAGCGTATTGCAAATGTTCTTGTCATAAATGCAGCACATCATCTACCAAAACTAAATAGAATAGCTAATTTCGGGGATTAGCTTTGTAAAGTACTGAAAATATGAATGTTGGCGAAAAAGTTAGTTTCTATGCTGAATAGACACAGTTTAAAGTGCCTGTTTTACAGGCAACCAGTCCTTACCAAAAAGTTTAAGGTCATTGTTTATAGTGCAAGCGAAATGCTTGTACCAGAAAGGTGTTATTCAAAAAAGCACAGTAAAAGCTGGAATTGCTAACCCACTGGGGTACCATAACTGTTGCAGAATCGGCCTTCATTGCATGTACCAGCCATTGCTGGCCTTTTTTGGCTATGCGGCGAGAAATGCTTCTCACGATTTTAGCATATTCTCTCAGATTCAGTTGCTCTTTAACGATTGTTCTGAGAGTTTTTGACGCACAGGTGTAGCCTAAAACTTTAACACGCTCACTGTAAATCGAACGTAGCCCAAAAGTTCTAATGGAAGATGGCGTTGAAGCATAAAGAAATCAGGAACATATTGCAATTTCAAAGAGAACCTCTATAGGGGCAGGAGTATAGTTGCTAAGTAAATTATAACAAATTATAATTTTAATTACATTTTTTAGTAATTTAGTAATAAAAGTAAATTATTTGGTAAGTAAATTATAAATTAAATTAAATTTGTATGAAAACAGGAAAAGTTAATTATACAGGGTGTGCCAAAAAAAAACAACCCAGCAGATTTTTCGCTGTAGCAACGGCAAATCTCAACCGATTTGAATGAATCCTTTTTTAAATGAAAGATAAATAAATTCTTGAAAGATTGATGTAACGTTTATTAATGTACTCTGCTTAGTTCCTGAGATATTCACTCTCAAAATCAAAGCTGTGATTTTGGCAGTGAACAAGAGGGAATTTTTCTTTTTCCGCTGCACTTCGTAATAAAACGGATTCCTGCTACTGCTGAGGGCTATTGGAGGCTTTACTGGTGACACATAAACTCGGTTCACTTCAACAGTAAAGTGTCATTAGCCCCCAGCAGTAGGAATCTGCTTTATTATGAAGTGCAACGGAATCGCTCTTGTTCTTTGCCAAAATCTGTTTCGACTTTGAGGGCAAATATCTCAAGAACGAAGCAGTGAATCTCAATAAAAATTGCACCAATCTTTGAAGAATTGATCAGTCTTTCACTCAAAAAAGGATTCATTCAAATCGGTTAAGATTCATGGTTGCAAAAGTAAACAATCTGCTGGGTTGTGTTTATCACTCTTGTTCACTGCCAAAATCTCTGTTTTGAAGTTGAGGGCAAATATCTCAGGAACTAAGCAGGCTATCTTAATAAGCATCCATCGGTCTTTCAAGAATTTATTTATCTTTTATTTAAAAAAAGATTCGTTCAAATCGGTTGCGATTTGCGGTTGC
Organism: Sabatieria punctata; assembly: GCA_030248155.1. Classification (NCBI taxonomy): domain Eukaryota; kingdom Metazoa; phylum Nematoda; class Chromadorea; order Araeolaimida; family Comesomatidae; genus Sabatieria; species Sabatieria punctata. The sequence goes on from JASANB010006455.1 coordinate 19,520, forward strand.
TACAGCAAAAAATCTGCTGGGTTGTTTTTTTTTGGCACACCCTGTAATTCTAATTTGTAAATTTACTTAGCAACAGTAGGCAGGAGGAGCCGAAACCCCGGGTTCAATATTTTTTATCTTTTGCTGGATAGGCGTTCTATGTACTATTTCATCAGCAGAGGGTAATTACAGCAATTATAAAACTTACCTAGCGGCAATGGATTTACCGTCTTGCTTGCCTTTCCTTCATTATATGGTTTGGCGAACAATGTAGTGCAGCCCGGATAACAATGGAAGCAGAAAGACCCTGCATTATGTGGATAAGCTGAGATTTTCGCTTGCTCAAATGTGTCAACTTGTCCAACAGCAGCTAGCCAATCAAACTGTGGAAGGAATTTGTCTGCGAAATCCTTTGTCAGATATTGGGCCGATTTTTTACGTTTATCTGGAGCCTGACAACCAACCAAATTGGCTACATGACAAGCAGCGTATCGAAAATGTGATTCTGCACAGTCAAACGTTGTTTCTATAAATGTTCTTGATAGTGTTGATAATCAGATGCTGTTTTGATCGAAAAAGTGACTCACTGTTTGGGCAAAATGGTGGTGCTAAGTGACCGTTAGTAGTGGAGTCAGCTTTTGCACCATCAGTCCACAGAAAAATACAGAGCAACACAGCAAATAGAAGCGATTTGTACATACTAAAGTACAGGGTGTCCCAAAAAATGACAATATTTGTTTTTGCTGCCATTTTCTCAAATTTTGACCAAATTGTCTGAAATTTGAAACGTAAGTGCCAAAATAGTGGAAATTCTATGTGTTAAAGTTTGGTGCATCAGGATTGACCCAATCCTGAGAAATTCAACAACATATGAAATAGAGAAATCTCAATAAATATATATGCGCAGATTTTTTTAGGTCAAAAGTTCTGGCATTAATCAGTACATACAACAAGTACAGTATAGATAAAAAAAAATGTCCCATCGCTTTTTCGGCCTTCACTCAAACGTTTCGTTCTCAGTCACTTCTTTACCGATTTGGCTCAAATTTTCAGCAAAAATTAACAACATGGTTGGCTAAACATTCTGCAAGTTTAGTGCCAAAATTCCGACTCATACTGGTTTTGTGACCCGAAAACTAGGATTGAGGGTGGTCCACGCAAATTTAATTTTTTTCGGTAACACAAGGAGTACAGTCCTGAAACTTGCAGGAATGAGTGGTGTTGCTATTGGGCGTAACATACTAAGCGGGCAGCCCTGTAGCTCAAAGGGAACTAAAATGGGGGAATTTCAAAAACATGAGTGAAAATCCCATAGTTAAGAAATCTGCACCTTCTAGAATCAAAGCATTGAATCTGTTGTTAATCAACATAGATTGTAGCAGGAAGTTCGACAAATAAATGAACCTGATATTTAAGCTGTGTTCCACACCATAGTAACCATCCCTGGAGCGTTTTTTGAAAATTGAAAATCTTTAGAATCGTCATTTTGCCGGTTTTATGAAGAAAAGTCATATTTCGTCATGTTTTTGAAATTCCCCCATTTTAGGGCCCTTTGAGCTACAGGGCAGCCCGCTTAGTATGTTATGCCCAATAGCAACACCAATCATTCCTGCAAGTTTCAGGACTGTACTCCTTGTATTACCGAAAAAAATTAAATTTGCGTGGACCACCCTCATTCCTAGTTTTCGGGTCATAAAACCAGTATGAGGCGGAATTTTGGCACCACACTTGCAGAATATTTAGCCAACCATGTTGTTAATTTTTGCTGAAAATTTGAGCCAAATAGGTAAAGAAGTGACTGAGAACGAAACGTTTGAGTGAAGGCCGAAAAAGCGATGGGACATTTTTTTTGATCTATACTGTATTTGGAAACTAAAGAAAATCAGCGTTTTTACTGCAGCAAAATTAAGAACGTGCAAACTCTGAGAACTAAACTAAGGAATAAGAACACCATCCAGATGACCTCCGTTTGAGTCACAACCCACTGCTGCAACGGTTTCACATAAGCATAATAAATATTTCTGATCATGCTTGGGGCAACAGACTGAATTACGCTTACAGGAGCTTCATTACTTTATTATGGGTGCGAAAATTCATTTAATTCTTTATTATGGGTGCGAAAATCAATATTGTTGTTGTCCGATCCGATCCGATGTGTGGGGGGGACCTTACGGCCCTAGGCTCAGACCTATGCGGTCCATTGCGCGACCCCCATGGTTCGTCATCTCGGACGTTTCCCTTCAGCTTCTATCACTGCCAGCCACTCTAGCAATGCTGCAGGGCACCAGGAACTGAGAGAGTGTCTGGCGCGTTGACGTCATGGTGCTGTTATCTCCCAACGGCCGCCCGGCCCTACGGACTAAACCGGTATAGGCCTTATTGCTGGTTTCTCAGACAGCTCCTGACGTCATTGATCTTCTCCTCCAACGTGGCATGCTTTTTAGCGGCTTCGGTGCAACGGCAGATCCAGCCGGTTCCATTTTATCTACTCGCTGTAATCAGCTTTCGGTGGGCTGGGTGGAGCTTTGTGCCGACGACTAACTGTTTGGGGCAAGAAACTTGCCGCGCCGAGAGGATGAGCGCACGACGTCGCGCACAGTGGTCATGCGGCCTAAAGCACTACACCAACTGTGCCCTGTGCCGGCTGTTGTTGTTGCATTGTGATCGGAATTGTTTATGTCAAGAGCTGGGCTGGGTTCATGCACCAACTTTTGACCTACAGAACAACCCGATATTCTGCGCATATATTCAAAATGTCATCCAATTCCGACAAAAGTTAAAGAAGATACAGCAAAAAGAAAAGTTTCCGTTGTTGATGCTGTTTCTACATTTACATAATCTAAATTTGTCAATTTCATATATTGTTGAATTTCTCAGGATTGGGTTAATCCTGATGCACCAAACTTTAACACATTTTGGCACTTATGTTTCAAATTTCAGACAATTTCGTCAAATTTTGCGATAATGACAGCAAAAAGAAATGTTGTCATTTCTGGGACACCCTGTATATTTCAAAAAAGATCGGCCTGCCGGTTTTTTGCCAATAACTAGTTACGGAAGTGTAGTTTTTTTCGTTGCCCAAATTAGCACTATACTAGGTAATGTTGCGTAGATTAGGTTATACCACAGTACCGAGCTCGGGATCGGGACACTCTACAACTTAGAGGCAAAAAGCTCTCCGCCGCCTCCATAAGGAGTTATTTGCAAAAAACCGCCAGGTTGCTCTTTTTTAAAATATACTTTAGATACTAGGTAAGTAAATACGCTAGTCCTTTAACATAGCAGACTAGGAGCAAAGTATGGTGTTTAGTCATGCACATGACATTCCAACAAAAGATACTGATAACACAGGTGTTGTTTCTATTTTCAGCTGATACTATTTAGATTAGTAATACAATTACTGACTAGACAAAGTACAAGATTAAGGTTAACACGAACAACAAACCCAGCGCCAGTCACAAAAACCTTGTTTTGCACTGGCTTGTGAGCAAGTCTATTAGTATTCTCTTCAGAATAGAAAAGAAGTGAAATTAGAGCTAGGCCTGAACATGTATAAGCTGCTTTAACTAATAATAAGACCAACGTCATACACAAAACAAGCAGATGCGAACCAGTTCAAAGAAAAACAAACAAAGCAACAGATTCAGACTTTATCATAGCAAACACACCACTTGGCCAAGAAGTAATCCTTGTCAATGATGCAGTGCGGCAGATAAGCGTTGATATGTGAGATGCTGCCCAAGTCAACAGTCACCTCATTGCTTCTGAGGTCATGACTCACCATGGCTTCATAGAAGGCATTTCCAGGCACTGTACTGAACTGCAGCTGATACAGCGCCACCACTACTTGCACATCTGCTGACAGATCCGGCCGAAACCCATCCTCATCCTTCGATTTTCTGTACTTGAGCAGGTGAGCATGAGGTACCAATCTTTTAGACGAAAGACTAAGGACTCTTGAGTAGAAATCGACTCAAACTGTAGACACGTGCACCAATGGGGCTCGATTCCTGCCTCGGCACATGAACGACTTGCCGGAATTTCGTCCCACAAGCTGATTGAGCGTTTACTGGTGTCACCAAGTCTAACTGGGCGCCAGTGAATCAGGCCGCGCAGAGTAGGATGGAGATCGAATGGAGTAGACAGCCGTTTGGCATTGACTCTCAGATTCTGGATTGCCTCCTTGCCTAGCACTTCAGAAAACTTCAGTGTAGATGTGATCGAGATGAAAGGAAGCCGCTCCTCCAACTGTCCCTGCTGAGTTTCGCGAAAGTCACTGAACCTGGACCCATGGTCGGACATCACAATGAGCAGCGTGGAGTCAAGATGTCTTTGTGTCTTCAGACGACTCAGATGGGCCACCAGATCTTCATCCATCCACTGCATCTTGCTCACATTTGCGTGACTGAGCACTGAGTGATGGCTGATGGCGAATTTAGGCACAGAGCTGGCGTAATTGTTGAAGAAATCTTCGACATATCGGAAAAAGGCGATGTGTTGGGTCTCATTGCCTATGCAGGGAGGAGGAGGGCCGTTGAAAGAGTTCTCAAGGACTTGGTAGAAAGTACGCAAGTAATGATCGGTAGGTTGACGTTTGAATCCTTTGAGGCGGTATGAGAAGGTGCCTAGTTTGGCTGAGTCTTCGGCATACAATGTTGCATAGCCTGCTTCACTGAATTCCAGCAATGAATCTATCCTATTCTATCCTGTCCTCGTATTCAACCTACCTTCCAGATAAAGGGGTAAACCTGGTCAACAAAACTAGCACCATTGTATCGTTTTCGGGTCAGTGGCAGTTCTTGTTCAGTTTGTCTGGTAAGAATGGGGATGACAGCCTGTGGGGTTCCATCGCCCACAATATTGTAGCCTTCCAGTACCACTGCATTCAACTGCTCCACCAAGAATTTGTGCGACTTGGGCATCGTTCGCATGAAGGTCATTCGTGAGACAGAGTCAATGATTAGAATGTAGACACTCAGTCCTGACCAGTCTTCAGGTGTTCCTTTCGATTTCACTCGTGCCAGTGTTTCATTACGGGGCAGCACGGTTGCATAGACGTTTCTGAAATTGGACCCATCTTCCGCAGTGCATCTTGCTTTGAAAAAATCGCTCTTCAAGGCACCACCATCAGGGTAGACAGGGTAAAATGAAGAGTCTATTATGTGGTCATCCACTCCCCAAAATGGCTTCATAGGAGCACGTGATGAGACCGTGAATTTTCGTGGCTTTGCGGGAAATTCTGAAAGTCTGATTCTGGACCGAAACCCAATTGGGCTCTTGACCGCATATCAAAGGAGGCAGGGTGTAGAAGAACCTGCTGAGACTGGGTTCATACAACTTCAGCTGGGGGATGCGGCAGGAGGTGTGACCGACCAGCAGTGTTGCACTGGAATTGTCCCCTGGTTTCTTGCTTAGCATAATCACCTTTGAAAAGTTGGTCACTCCATCTTCTAAAAACCGGTGTGTATGGCAAACTAAAGCGTCAGGCAGGGCAGGTCAGTTTCTAATAATAACATTTTATTCCACAAGTCGTACATAAGTCAATCAAATGCATACAAACTCTTAAACTAAGACTGAGTTGCTTCGCTTCGAAATTATATGAAAATATGAATAGAAATACTTGAGGAAAAAGGAACCACTTAGGAAAGGAAGGAGAGGACACTTAGTCCCACCTTTCATTGTGCAAGAATTGAGCCAGGTCAGTAGACTGGATTAACTGTGAGAAAGACGTTATGTTTCTAGCTTGAACAATTCGGTTAGGTAGTTCATTCCAAGAATTTATAATTCTTACCCCAAAAGAATGCCTACTTATGTTAGCGGGATCTTCTTTAGTGCAATAAAAATTCGTGCCTATGTACCAAGTGAACTGAACCGCCGATGGAAGAGTGTGTTCAGTTTGATCTTCAGAAAATGAACCCGATCAGCGAAAGTTCTATCTTCTTCGAAACTGCTGTCTAACCAAAACACAGACAACACCACCACACAGACAATGAAGAAGGTGCGAGTCCGGTAGTGGAACAAAGATCGCAAAAGACGTCTAAAGCTCAGGTCGTTTAGCCTGACATTATAAAGACAAAATGTCAGTTTACCTACGAATTTTGGCCCAGCTGAAAGTATGCAACAGCTGTAGCATGAATGGCTACACTAGCAAGATGCCAACGCACAACACCAAATAAACGCAGCAGACACTAAACAGCAACAAAATCATTGGTGGTCACTTGTCCCCAAGTGTAAAATTATTAAAGTTTGTGCACAAACTGGCGGCAATTGGTGCACTCAAGTATTGAACGCAGGCGGAAATATTAATAATAATAATAATAATAATAATAATAATAATAATAATAATAATAATAACAATAATAATAATAATAATAATAATAATAATAATAATAATAATAATAATAATAATAATAATAATAATAATAATAATAATAATAATAATAATAATAATAATAATAATAATAATAATAATAATCTCAAATGCGCATTGCGTAATTCGTTACAAAAGTTATACTTTTATACCAGTAATGTATTAACCTATTATTAATCGTTTCAAATTTGGCGCACTAGGGTGCTTTAACGCAGATTTCCGAAAAAAGTCCGCATCAAACATCCCAGCAACGAACGGATGCCTGCATGGAAAGCCTTAAAACATGCACACTATACATAGTGCAGTCAGGCACTTAACGCCGTTTATGGTACCGACACCATATAAGGTGCCGGTACCATATATGGTACCGGTACCGAGGGTAGTGGTACCATATATGGTACCGTCACCATACATGGTACCGGTACCATATATGGTACCCCCACGTTTGGGGCTGTGGTGGCACCATATATGGTACCACCACTCCACTTATTCGAAGAGGAACCATATTTAGTGCCGGTACCATATATGGTACCACCACGCTCGGGGACTGTGGTGGTACCATATATGGTACCCCTACCTTCCAGCACTGTGGTGGTACCATATATGGTGCCGGTACCTTGAGGCACTTGATTTTCTGTCATTAAACTCAATTTTTAAACGAAAGAAAAGTGAAAAAGTTATGCATGTTTTAAGTCTGAATTTCGATTAGTAAGCGATAAATTCAGTTTGGGAATTTTTGGTCCCATACATAGTAGGGGTACCATATATGGTACTCAAGGTAGGGGTACCATATATGGTACCGGCACCTTATATTGTACCGGCACCATATATGGTACCACCACTGTGCTCGAAGGTAGGGGTACCATATATGGTACCACCACAGTCCCCGAGCATGGTGGTACCATATATGGTACCGGCACTAAATATGGTACCTCTTCGAATAAGTGGAGTGGTGGTACCATATATGGTACCGGTAGCATATATGGTACCGGCACCATATATGGTACCGTCACCATATATGGTGCCGGTACCATATATGGTGCCACCACAGGCCCCAACGTGGGGGTACCATATACAATGTATGATACCGGTACCATGTATGGTGCGGTACCATATATGGTGCCGGTACCATATATGGTACCACTACCCTCGGTACCGGCACCATTCATGGTACCGGCACCTTATATGGTGTCGGTACCATAAACGGCGTTAAGTGCCTGACTGAAATATAGCTAATAGTAGTAGATATAGTTTCTACTTCTATACAGTAGTCTTCGCGTCTGATAGTCTGTTTGCAATTCTGCCGCGCAAAGAAAGCTTAGGTTATGCAACAAGCAGTGAAAATTGGCAAAAAATGTGTGTTTTCGTCATTAGCAGATCTGTTAGCGAAAGAAAAACCGTATACTTTCTTGCACAGGTGCTCTGAGCTACCTATTGCAGAAGCTTTTACTCAGTAAACAACTCAGTAAATTACCGAGTACCGAGTTTACCGAATTTTTTCTAATTGAGTAGTTCAAAATTGAAACTCGGTCGGTATTCAGTAAGTAAAAGTCAGAAAAATTTTTACCGGTAAGTAAAAGTACTTACTTTAATTAAAAATAACTAAGTACCGGAGTAACTTTTACTCAGTAAATTTACTGGGAACAACACTGCTTTTCACTGCGACAAGTTTAAAGAACGCACTGTTGGCGAGAGATTGTGTCAATAAATATTATGCAAATTTGTTTGCCACTTTCTATTTGTAACCTGACAAAAAATACAACGAACTTTGTAGTTAATTGAGACGTAAGTACATACAGTACGTGTGTGGTCAATTCCCATAAATCTGTAGCCTCACACAGCTTATTATTCGGTTCTCACTGGTTAGCTGACAGAAAGAAGACTGACATTATTTCAACCAGAATGCTGTTTGCTCTCCATTCCATTCAAGTTACCCAAAAAATCCCATATCAAACATCTATGGAATGGCCAAAAAAGGGAAATGGTCAGTCAGCTTATCAGACAGACGTCTTTTTGTGCTGTCCAATTTAAGCGGGTTAGTTAAAGCCATGAAAACTTGTGTACTGCTAGCAGTGGTCACACAGATAGTGGGGCAATTTTACTACTGTGGCAAGGCGCCCATCAAACCCTCAATCAGCACCACCGATTCAAGAGTTGGTCTGATCGTAGGAGGCACCGAAGCTGTGCCTCACTCCTGGCCTTGGGTAGTGCGACTGACAAGTTATACCTGTCTGCCGCCATTACCATGATAATATGCAACTTTTCAGTAGCTTATAAGAACAGTCCCCCTCAGCTCTGTGGCGCATCACTAATCACACCTATTTGGATTCTCACTGCCGCTCACTGCCTGGATCCCAGCTCAGGTTCGGCTTTGTTTCGATTTTGTAGCTGAAATTAACGCGTAAGTTTGGTTTAGGCTTAGGGGGCGTGCAACAAATACGTAATCGTGTTTCTGTCCATTTTCGGACCCTCTTGCACATATATTATAATCGCTTGTAATAATTTCCTGCCCCCTCCACTAATAGCGTTTCTGAGTAAATTTGATTTGAAATTATATAACTATTAAATGGCTTGCTCAGTCTTCGAAAAAATTAGTTGCTATTAATTTACCTGCTACCCAAATTTCGAAAGTTTAAGAGTCATTTTTTATAAGACCAGGGCAGGCGGCGGAACATGAAATTTTCTGACCTATATTTTTTATGTGATGAATCAATAGGTCTTTAGTAGAAAACACCACCACTGTGGTATTTTGGCTCTGCGATACCTATGCGATCTATCCTATGCGATCGATGCGATTAGTGAAGCTGCCAAACCAAGCAAGTTTATATCAAATTCATATCAAATTTATGGTAGTGTTTCCGAGTAAATTTATTTTGAAATTAAATAACTATTAAATTGCTTGCTCAGCCTCCAGAAGTAAATAACTTGCTATTAATTTGCTTGGTACCCAAATTCTTAAATTTAATTTGATACAAATTTGTTATTTGATATGAATTAAATATAAATTTGCTAAAATCAATACTCAATTCGTGAGAAACCAGCTCAAAACCTAGGTCGTGTCAGTCCAAAATAAGTTGACCTTTCTTCACATGGCGACAAATTGTCTACAAATTATCTTTGAATGAGTTGATTATCTTTGCTATGGGCACAAACAACATCATCTTTTGACTGAACTTGTTGTTCTGTAGCCAGACTTTGGTTAGTGAAGCTGCCGAACCAAACAAATTTAAATCAAATTTATATAAAATTTATATCAAATTTCTAGGCCAATTTTACTAAATTTAATATAATTTTAATTTGTTTGACAGTCATCGCGAGAAATTTAATTTGTTATTAAATTGCTATTTACTAGGTGATTTCGGTCAAAACAATTTAATTTTGTTATTTAATTTTAATTTGATCGGAAACACTAATTTATGGGCCAATTTTATGAAATTTAATATAATTTTAATTTGTTTGACAGTAATAGCGAGAAATTTAGTTTGTTATTAAACTGCTATTTACTTGGTAATTTTGGCCGAAACAATCTAAATTTGTTAATTAATTTTAATTTGATCGGAAACACTATCGCATGATTACGTAATAATTTGGCTACCCACAAATTTCAATTTTTTTGGAGAGTTGGATGGAGGGGAAATTTTTTAGTTCAATTCTATGTAAACTGACGTTTTTAATAAAATAACTGCTGTATACAGTAAGATTTTCCTAATTTTCTTTGTCAATAAGCTAAACTACACACATGTACATATAGTCTTCGTTTTGTATAGAAGCCATTACTTCGTGGGTTATTGTTACCGATGAAACAAAAGTGTATTAGATTTCAGGGCTGCTGCCACATCACTTTGCTGATGATCAATAATCATAAAAAGATTGAGCTGATACTAAGTTTGCTATACTCTTATAAATTCGTAGAAATAAGATCTGAAAGGTCAGTGACATGTGGTGCCATTTAGCATTTGAAAAATTTGAAAGTCCTGACATTAAAAGGAGCTGCCCTCTATTTTGCACGTTATGGCTATTTCAGTGATTTCTACACGATAAAAATTATGGAATATAATCGGCAACCCTTACCCACCTCCCCCACCATACTAAGTAGTAATGATTTGGTGGACTCCCTCCTCCCTCATGCGATTATGTAAATTTTGAACGCTCCGTATAGACGTTGACTATGTGGAAGCTCGGCTGGGATCGCACAACCAGGAAACTGAAGAGATCATAATCAATAGCAATACATTTTATCAGCATCCTGGCTATCCTGGTTATGGAGGAAAGAAATATTCTAGTGACGCTAACGATATAGCCTTGATAAAGGTGAGAGCCTACTATTTTTATAAAGCATGGCTATATTTGTCTGCACAGCAAGAAAATCCAATCACAAATGTTATAATTAGACTCAGCTGGCCAGTGCTTTTAGTTGAGTACAAACACTCTACAGTTAAAATAACTCTGGCAAAGTTGGTGAGGTGCCAAAACACCAAAATTGCATTTAGCTGCCACATCCAGTTGGTCTCTCGCGACACATTCAATTGGTCTGTCTGCCAAAGAATGACAGTGGTGCTGTTGAAGAAGGCTCAGAGGTGGTCCTTGTTGGATGGGGCAAAACCAATATGACAACAAGCCACTCTGACGTCAGTTCAGCGCGCAAGTTGCAGCAGATAAAAACAACTGTTAGGTTAAGAGGATTTTGTTTATTGTCAAGAAAGCCAAAATTTAATTGTTTCAGTCATTGGATATGGTGTAGCTTGTACAATGTGTTTTATAACAAAATGCGTCGTCTGTGCGTTGGCACTTATGGGAAAGGTTCCTGTTTTGGAGACAGTGGGGGACCACTGCTCAAAGAGTTCAATGGCAAATGGTTTCAGTATGGCGTTGTTAGTGCTGGAACGTCGATGTGCACTGTGGGCCCTGGTACTGCCTTTGTTTTCTGATTGTTTTATGTTTTCAGAAACTGTTTCAGCTGTTTTCCAGCGAGTGGCCTTTTATTGTGACAAGTTTATAGAACGCACTGTTGGGGAAAGAGTGTGTCAGTAATAATTTATAATAATAGGTAAATCTGTTGTTAATTACATTTTTTCATTATCAAATTGGAAACAACAGTGAAGATAATTATAATGTTGTGTGATCTCAATTCGTGACCTGACAATGTGTATTTTGTACCCAGGAGTAAATTTTTAGTTGGACGCCAATCGTTTTGTTTGTTCATTGGTTCATTCGCTGGTTCGTCGTACCTTCGTTCGTTCGTTCGTTCGTTCGTTCGTTCGTTCGTTCGTTCGTTCGTTCGTTCGTTCGTTCGTTCGTTCGTTCGTTCGTTCGTTCGTTCGTTCGTTTCTTCGTTCGTTCGTTTGTTCGTTTGTTCGTTCGTTCGTTCGTTCGTTCGTTCGTTCGTTCGTTCGTTCGTTCGTTCGTTCGTTCGTTCGTTCGTTCGTTCGTTCGTTCGTTCGTTCGTTTCTTCGTTCGTTCGTTTGTTCGTTTGTTCGTTCGTTCGTTCGTTCAGTTCATTCTTTTGTTTGTTTTGTTCATTTGTTCATTCGTTCATTCGTAGAAACTGACAGTGGATACATGGAAGTGCAAAACTAGTGGTTGAAGCGATAGACTTGGCCAACATTTTGATAGTAAAATTCTGAAGTTGTGTGCAGGTTGTGTTAAAACTTCAGCGCAATTAAACTCAAAAGTTACAGCAAGAGGAAGCGATGATAGATAAATGGCCACACTGTATTTTTAGTGCCAAGGTTAAAAATTTCAGCTTAGCGTAGCCGGTTTTCAGGCATTTTGTGCTAAAACAAGCAGAAATTTGAAAGAGCAAAATGTCAAAAGTATGTCCAGCGGTTTCAATTAGTTTCAGCGATTCTTAGCTGCTTTTGTAGTTTCTTCGTTAGTTGTTACAGTTGACGTTCAGTTGACATACGACAAGTTCTTTCTTTACGTCAATGTCTCAACGCTGTCTACGTACCGGAGTTTTCCACTTATAAGACCTGGTCTTGTAACTGGAAAATGCTCAAATTTAGGGTCACTTTTTGGCGCCCTTTTGAAGACCATGGTCTTATAACTGGAAAATGTTATTTCACTGCAAATAAGTGTTTTTGGCCAAAACTTGAATTTGTTTTTCACCTAGATTGTTGTTCCAGATATGGCTGACCGTTTTAAGCTTGACTTGTAGAACTTTACTTGAAATTACAAAAAGAAATAGTGTTGAAGCATAGCAGGTACTGTCTTGCATACATGTAACAGGTCATCCGCCGATGGGGGGAGGGGGGGTTGGGGGGGGGGGTCTGGCGCCGGCCGGGGGGGTCTGAGCCAAAATTTTGGGGGAGGGGGGTGTGCACTAAAAAACGCTCAAAAATCGAGAAAAATCGCAATTTTTGGCCTAAAAATCGCCAAAAATCGCTAATTTGGGCTGAAATACAGCTAAAAAGTGCTGTTTTGCAGGCGATTTTGGCAATTTTTGTGTGTGAAAGTGTAAAAAATTGCAAAAATTTGCTCGAAAATTTACTTGCCAGAAAAATCGGAGGGGGGGGTCGGTGAAATCGTCTCAGGGGGGGGGGCCCATCCGGGGGGGGGTCTGGCCTAAGTCGGGTGGGGGGGCGACCCCCCCAGACCCCCCTGTTACATGTATGCTGTCTTGAGTTCAAAACAAAAATCAGAATCATGTTTTACCTATATTATGTACTTCTGCCTTTGTTTTTTCACGATGGACAGCTTTTGTTTGGTTTAAAAACAGATAATTGTGTGCTAAATTCGGCTAATTTAACTAAGACCATGGTTTTTTAACTGGAAAATGGGTGTCAAAGAGCCCAGTTTTCTGACCACCTATTTGAAGACCATGGTCTTATAACTGGAAACAAAAACCTATTATAAGACCATGGTCTTCTAACTATGGTGGTCTTATAAACGGAAATCTCTGGTACTAACAAAGGGCTCACATCACAGGTTGAAGGGCTCATGCTAGCGACTGCCGTCCTGTTTCATGTTTTACATGAAATAAACTTTAACAAACAAACAAACAAACAAACAAACAAACAAACAAACAAACAAACAAACAAACAAACAATCAAACAAACAAACAAACAAACAAAAATGTCCACATATCGTACCCAAAAATCAGCAGATTCGGTCATCAAACAAAAAGTTCTGAGCTTGCGAAAAGTCAATGAATGAATGAATGTGTGTATGGGAATCACCCCGTACAATACTCGGCTCGCTAAGACTGATTTCATAAAAAATCCAGTATCAAGCATCCGAGGAACGAACGACCATATAAGCTTCGTCATAAACCGGCCAGCTTATCTAGGGACTTTTTGTGCTGTCCCTTACGCCGGATAGTTAAAGCCATGAAAGTTTGTGTACTGCTAGCAGTGGTAACACAGATTGTGGGGCAATTTTACTACTGTGGGGAGCCGCCCATTAAACCTTCAATTACATCTACTACCACTGACACTACTCAGCCAAACGTCGGCCTAATCGTAGGAGGCTCGGAAGCTGTGCCTCACTCCTGGCCTTGGACAGTTCGACTGAGAAGTTAGTTATACCTACCTGTCTCTTGTAATGACCACGCTAATATTAAAATTTTTCAGTACATTTTAAGCACAGCTCCACTCAGCTCTGTGACGCATCGCTAATCACACCAATTTGGATTTTGACTGCAGCTCACTGCCTGCATCCCAGCTCAGGTTCGGCTTTGCTTCGCTTTTGTAGCTGAAATTGACGCCATAAGTTTGGTTTAGGGGCACGTGCAACAAATACGTAATCGTGTTTTTGTCCATTTTGTGACCCTCTAGCATACATTATAAACGCTTGTAATAATTTCCTCACCCCCTCCACTAATAGCGTTAACTCAGCTCTGTGACGCATCGCTGATCACACCAATTTGGATTTTGACTCCAGCTCACTGCCTGCATCCCGGCCCAAGTTAGTGATACAATACTGCAGTATTTGACCGGGCACCCAAGTGCTACAATTAGTGAGGATTTGGTTTCTGACCTTGTTTCATCTCCATTTGTAGATGTGACTTACGTGGAAGCTCGATTTGGATCTCACAACACATCCTCACAAGAGATCAGAATCAACAGCAATACATTTTACCAGCATCCTGGCTTTAAAAGGATAGGTCCTGGCATAGCTACCGATATAGCGTTGATAAAGGTGAGCAGAACCTACTACCTATCTGGTCGTATTTGCCCCATCAAAGCAATTTACTGATAAGTGCCACTGTAAAACTCCGCTGGTCTGCACTTTCATTCAGACAGGGGTAACAGGGGGTCTGGGGGTCTGCCCCCGAGCCGATTTCGCCGACCCTCCCTCCGATTTTTCTGGCAAGTAAATTTTTCGACAAAAAAGATCGCTGAAACCCCTTTTGGGCATTGAAACTCTGTTTTGGATCAGAAAAATTCTCTCCCCAACCGAAAACCCAGCTAAATGTATGCTTTCATTCATTTGAGTACAAACACGGTATACTGTAGTTCAGTTGACTCCTGCAAAACTGGCAAGATACCAAAAAACTAAAACTGATTTTAGCTGCCCCATCCGGTCGGTCTGTCCTCACACATTCAGTTGGTGTGTCTGCCAAAGAACGATAATGGTGTGGTTGAAGAAGGCTCCGAGGTGGTGATTGTGGGCTGGGGCACAACCGAAATGACAAAAGCCTGCTCTGATGCCCCCGGAGCCAACACCTTACAACAGGTCAAAACAGTGGTTAGGTAAATAGGGGTTTGTTTCATCACAGCGGAAGGGCAAAAACGAAAACCTATTCACATAATCCTTTCAGAAATTGGACGCACTGCTGTGCCTTCAATCGGTTTTATGACAAAATGCGTGACTTGTGTGTTGGCAGACGCGGGGAAGGCTCCTGTTATGGCGACAGCGGGGGACCATTGCTCAAAGAGGTCAATGGCAAATGGTTTCAGTACGGAGTGGTCAGCGCTGGAACGACGTCGACCTGCTCTTTGGGCCCCAGTACTAACTTACATCTCTGATTTTCCCATTTTCTCTCTCACGTTCAACACTGTTTCAGCAATTTTCCAGCGCGTGGCTTTTCACTGCGACAAGTTTATAGAACGCACTGTTGGAGAGAGATTGTGCCAGTAAATATTATGCATATTTGTTTGCCATTTTTAAATTGTAACCTGATAAAAAGGACAATAAATGTTGTTGTACAGTTCTCAATGATTAGCTGACCGCAAGAAGACGGATATTATTTCAACCAGAATACTGATGCTGTTTGTTTTCCATTCCATTCAAGTTACCCAAAAAATCCCATATCAAACGTCTATGGAACGACCAAAAAACAAAATGGTCAGTCAGCTTATCAGACAGACGTCTTTTTGTGCTGTCCAATTTAAGCGGTTTAGTTGAAGCCATGAAAACTTGTGTACTGCTAGCAGTGGTCACCCAGATAGTGGGGCAATTTTACTACTGTGGTCAGGCGCCCATCAAACCCTCAATCACCACCACCGATTCAAGAGTTGGTCTGATCGTAGGAGGCACCGAAGCTGTGCCTCACTCCTGGCCTTGGGTAGTGCGACTGACAAGTTATACCTGTCTGCCACCATTACCATGATAATATGCAACTTTTCAGTAGCTTATAAGAACAGTCCCCCTCAGCTCTGTGGCGCATCTCTAATCACACCTATTTGGATTCTCACTGCCGCTCACTGCCTCGATCCCAGCTCAGGTTGGGTTCTGTGCTTGAAATTGGTGTCTTTACTGTTGCTTATAGATGTGCGATATGTGGAAGCTCGGCTGGGATCGCACAACCAGGAAACTGAAGAGATCATAGTGAATAGCAATACATTCTACCAGCATCCTGGTTATCCTGGCTATGGAGGAAAGAAATATTCTAGTGACGCTAACGATATAGCCTTGATAAAGGTGAGAGCCTACTGTTTTTTATAAAGCATTGCTATATTTGCCTACACAGCAAGAAAATCCAATCTCGAATGTTATAATTAGACTCAGCTCGCTGAGCGCTTTTATTTGAGTACAAACACGCAACAGTTAAAGTGACTCTGGCGAAGTTGGTGAGGTGCCAAAAACAAAAACTACATTTAGTTGCCCCACCCGGTTGGTCTCTCGCCACACATTCAGTTGGTGTGTCTGCCAAAGAATGACAGTGGCGTTGTTGAAAAAGGCTCAGAGGTGGTCCTTGTTGGATGGGGCAAAACCGAAATGACAACAAGCCACTCTGATGTCAGTTCAGCGCGCGTGTTGCAGCAGATAAAAACAACTGTTAGGTTAACAGGATTTTGTTCAGTGTTATACAGTAGAAGTCGAAAAATGCACTGTTTCAGACATTGGACAAAGTGTAGCGTTTTCAATGTGTTTTACAACAAAATGCGTCGTCTGTGCGTTGGCACTTATGGGGAAGGCTCCTGTTTTGGGGACAGCGGGGGACCACTGCTCAAAGAGTTCAATGGCAGATGGTTTCAATATGGAGTGGTCAGTGCTGGAACGTCAACCTGCACTGCTGGCCCTAGTACTGTCTAGTTTACTGATGATTGTTTTATGTAATCAGAAACTGTTTCAGCCGTTTTCCAGCGAGTCGCCTTTTACTGTGACAAGTTTATAGAACGCACTGTTGGAGAGAGATTGTGTCAGTGATCATTTATGACAATAGGCAAATTTGTTGGTAGTTAGATTCGGACATTATCAAATTGCAAACAGCTGTGTAATGTGTGTGCTGAATTCCCATCCTGAAAATTTGTATTTTGTAGCCTTTAGTAAATCTAGAATGCTTTTCGAAAATCGAAATACTTTTCAACAACGATATTGTCTGTCTGTCTGTCTGTCTGTCTGTCTGTCTGTCTGTCTGTCTGTCTGTCTGTCTGTCTGTCTGTCTGTCTGTCTGTCTGTCTGTCTGTCTGTCTGTCTGTCTGTCTGTCTGTCTGTCTGTCTGTCTGTCTGTCTGTCTGTCTGTCTGTCTGTCTGTTTGTTTGTTTGTTTGTTTGTTTGTTTGTTTGTTTGTTTGTTTGTTTGTTTGTTTCATTTTCAGCTGATACTATTTAGATTAGAATAGAAAACAAGTAAAATTTTAACTAAGCCAGAACATTTATATGCTGCTTTCACTAACCATAAGACCAACGTCATACAGAAACAAGCAGATTCGAACCAGTTCAAAGAAAAACAAACAAAGCAACAGATTCAGACTCTATCATAGCAAACATACCACTTGGCCAAGAAGTAGTCCTTGTCAATGATGCAGTGCGGCAGATCTTTGTAAGCGTTGATATGCGAGATGCTGCCCAAGTCAACAGTCACCTCGTTGCTTCTGAGGTCATGACTCACCGTGGTTTCATAGAGGGCATTTCCAGGCACTGTACTGAACTGCAGCTGATACAACGCCACCACTACTTGCACATCTTCTGACAGATCCGGCCAAAACCCGTCTTCATCCAGTGTAGGCGTCTTATCGTGATGTACTCTGTACAATAAATTTAAGAGGCGTTGCAAAGAAAATCGGGCAGGTTGCCTTATGAGGGCGGCGGATGGAATTTTTTGACCCCCATTTTTATTCGCTGATCTGAACCAATAAAGTGTGCATATTGCAAAACCCAGTCGGTTCGGCTCGGGGCCCACCCATTCCGGAGAAATCGACGCCCAAAGTTGAACAACCATGCTTTTTCGCGTCCACCGATTTTTGACCGACTTCCATCTTTGACCGGGCGCCGTAAACGCATTTTTAAAGTAATCCTCACTACATAAATGGCAATTTGAACACTGCAGTGCTGTAAAATCGTTGTTGAAGCGTTATCATGTAATCTGGCTTAGCAGACATGGGCTAGCATTTCGGCTGAGGGGGGTAGAATTTTCAATTCCTGAGGGGGGCTGAGGGGGGGGGGTAGGAGCGCCTGAGGGGGGCTGAGGGGGTGGTAAGCCAAAAAGTCCGATTTTTGGCTAAAATCAAGGTTTTTTGGCTTATTTTTCATCAAAATACGTTAAAATAAGCTATTCTGAGCTCATTTACACCTAATCCAGGCATATATTTATCATAATTTTCTATACAAAAATCTTCCAAAAAATTCCTGAGGGGGGTAGCGGCCGGCTGAGGGGGGGTAGGTCGGAGCCTGAGGGGGGGCCAACCCCCCCTCAGCCCCCCCTTTGCCCATGTCTGTGGCTTAGTAAATTAACTGCTGACACATCCTGAAACTATTATGGTTGTGAAGGCGTAGTCGTACTTGCTTGTAAATTCCAACACTGTGCACACTGCAAACGCTATTGGCTGAGTGAAGGAAAAACCACTGTTGTCTCAATTGCTGTTTTGATTTGAGTGGAGTGTCTGCATCAGCACCATCTAATTGGCCGAAGGTATTGATTATTATTATTATTCTGATAGGTTGCCTGGATCTAGGGTCCTGATGTTATCATTTACACTTTTAAACACAGCACTTTGTAGTCATACGATGCAGTTTTGTTCGGTTCAGAGGACAGTGTGGTTCCAGCAAGAAGCACACTAAACGAACGAACGAATGAACGAACGAACGAACGAACGAACGAACGAACGAACGAACGAACGAACGAACGAACGAACGAACGAACGAACGAACGAACGAACGAACGAACGAACGAACGAACGAACGAACGAACGAACAAACGAACGAACGAACGAACGAACGAACGAACGAACCAGAAAATGAACCCATGAACGAACAAACAATTGGCCTCCAACTAAAAATTTACTCCTAGGTACAAAATACAGATTGTCAATTCAGGAATTGAGCTTACACAACATAAGAATATGTAAAAATGTAATTAACAACAGATTTACCTATTATTATAAATCATTACTGACACAATCTCTCTCCAACAGTGCGTTCTATAAACTTGTCACAATAAAAGGCCACTCGCTGGAAAACAGCTGAAACAGTTTCTGATAACATAAAACAATCAGAAAACAAAGGCAGTACTAGGGCCCACAGTGCACATCGACGTTCCAGCACTAACAACGCCATACTGAAACCATTTGCCATTGAACTCTTTGAGCAGTGGTCCCCCGCTGTCTCCAAAACAGGAGCCTTTCCCATAAGTGCCAATGCACAGACGACGCAGTTTGTTATAAAATACATTGAACGAGCTACACCATGTCCAATGACTGAAGCAATTACATTTTTGCCTTTCTTGAGACTAAACAAAATCCTCTTAACCTAACAGTTGTTTTTATCTGCTGCAACTCGCGCGCTAAACCGACATCAGAGTGGCTTGTTGTCATTACGGTTTTGCCCCATCCAACAAGGACAACCTCTGAGCCTTCATCAACCGCACCACTGTCATTCTTTGGTAGACACACCAACTGAATGTGTCGCGAGAGACCAACCGGGTGGGGCAGCTAAATGTAGTTTTTGTTTTTTGGCACCTCACCTCAAACTGCAACGTGGTTGTACTCAACTAAAAGCACTCGGCCAGCTGAGCCTAATTATAACATTTGTGATTGGATTTTCTTGCTGTGCAGACAAATATAGCCATGCTTTATAAAAATAGTAGGCTCTCACCTTTATCAAGGCTATATCGTTAGCGTCACTAGAATATTTCTTTCCTCCATAGCCAGGATAGCCAGGATGCTGATAGAATGTATTGCTATTGATTATGATTTCTTCAGCTTCCTGGTTGTGCGATCCCAGCCGAGCTTCCACATAGTCAACGTCTATTTAGGGAGCGTTCAAAAGTTACATAATCGCATGAGGGAGGAGGGAGTCCACCAAATCATTACTATTAGTATGGTGGGCGAGGTGGGTCGCCGATTTTATTACATAATATTTAAAGTGCAGAAATAACTGAAATAGCCACAATTGTAATTGTTTATTATTACAGTACATGTAAACGTATGTAGTCTCGATTTGAAATTTTCCGAAAATAAATAGTTATTTAATTTCAAATCAAATTTACCCAGAAACGCTATTAGTGGAGGGTAGACCTATTTCCTCAGAGAATTTCAATTTGTAGTCTTAGTTTGTAGTTAAAAATTTTCGCGAAAATAATTTGTAGTCTTAGTTTGTAGTTGTCAAATTCAGGTTCAAAAAATATGTAGTCTTGGTTTGTAGTCAATTTGTAGTCAGGTTACCAATCGTCAGAAAATCGGTATTACTGCAAATGTTTGCCAATTGAACAATCAGTCATCGAAATGCTTTGCAAAAATAATAACCGGAAGCCTGTTAATTGTTTTTCTGTGAAAAAAATCGTATTTTCTAATAGATATTTCTGAAAACAAACAGACGGAATTCAATGTTTAACAGAATTTCAATGCTGAACAGTTGGTATTTTTTAAAAAAATAATGAGGTATTTTTTAAAAACTAAGACACGAAAAAACACGAACAAATTTGCAAAAGTCAATCATGTGGCCACTTTTCTTTGAAAATTTATACAGGTAAAAAAGCGGGAAAATTGGAAAAACGATCTTTCTAACACTTTACATAAAAAAATTGCTTCGTTCTTGGTATTTGGTAAGCTTATCATAAGCTCAAGACAGCTCAAAGGCCCATTGGGGACTCAATTTACATAAAATTTCATTAAAAAACCGGAAAATTTTCAAGAAAAATGACTACAAATTGACTACAAATTCGCAAATTATGAAAAAGTAGTTTGTAGTCAATTTGTAGTCAGCTAAAATAATATGTAGTCTTAGTTAATTTGTAGTCTTGATGACGTCATAATCGCCGAAAATATGTAGTTTGTAGTTAGTAGTTTGTAGTACTACGAATTAGGTCTAGTGGAGGGTGCAGGAAATTATTACAAGCGATTATAATATATGTGCAAGAGGGTCCGAAAATGGACAGAAACACGATTACATATTTGTTTCACGCCCCCTAAGCCTAAACCAAACTTACGCGGTACTTTCGGCTACAAAATCGAAGCAAAGCCGAACCTGAGCTGGGATCGAGGCAGTGAGCGGCAGTCAAAATCCAAATAGGTGTGATTAGTGATGCGCCACAGAGCTGAGGGGGACTGTTCTTATAAGCTACTGAAAAGTTGCATATTATCATGGTAATGGCGGCAGACAGGTATAACTTGTCAGTCGCACTACCCAAGGCCAGGAGTGAGGCACAGCTTCAGTGCCTCGTACGATCAGACCAACTCTTGAATCGGTGGTGGTGATTGAGGGTTTGATGGGCGCCTTGCCACAGTAGTAAAATTGCCCCACTATCTGGGTGACCACTGCTAGCAGTACACAAGTTTTCATGGCTTTAACTAACCCGCTTAAATTGGACAGCACAAAAAGATGTCTGATAAGCGACTGACAATTTTCCTTTTTTGGCCATTCCATAGATGTTTGATTTGGGATTTTTTGTGTAAGTTGTATGGAATGGAAAAGAAACAGCGTTAGTATTCAGGTTGAAATAATGTCAGTCTTCTTGCGGTCAGCTAACTATTGAGAACCGAATAATAAGCTGCGTGAGGCTACAAATTTATGGGAATTGACCACACACACACACACACACACACACACACACACACACACACACACACACACACACACACACACACACACACACACACACACACACACACACACACACACACACACACACACACACACACACACACACACACACAAACACACACACACACACACACACACACACACACACACACACACACACACACACACACACACACACACACACACACACACACACACACACACACACACACACACACACACACACACACACACACACACACACACACACACACACACACACACACAACTGGCAAACAAATATGCATAATAATTATTGACACAATCTCTCTCCAACAGTGCGTTCTATAAACTTGTCGCAGTGAAAAGCCACTCGCTGGAAAATTGCTGAAACAGTGTTGAACGTGAGAGAGAAAATGGGAAAATCAGAGAAGTAAGTTAGTACTGGGGCCCGAAGAGCAGACCAACGTCGTTGCAGTGCTGACCACTCCGTACTGAAACCATTTGCCGTTGACCTCTTTGAGCAATGGTCCCCCGCTGTCCCCATAACAGGAGCCTTCCCCGTGTCTGCCAACACACAACCCATTGAATCATTTTGTCATAAAACCGATTGAAGCCACAGCAGCGTGTCCAATTTCTGAAAGGATTGTGAATACGTTTATTGGCCTTCCGCTATGAAGAAAATCTTGTTTACGTAACAACTGTTTTGACCTGGTGCAAGACGCGCGGTCCAGTCACAGAAGGGCCGGGTGTTGTCATTTCGGTTTTACCAAATCCCACAATCACCACCTCCGAGCCTTCTTTAGCCACGCCGCTGTCGTTCTTTGGGAGACACACCAACTGAATGTGTCGCGAGAGACCAACCGGATGGGGCAGCTAAATGTAGTTTTTGTTTTTGGCACCATGCCAACTTTTGCCGCAGTCATTCAAAATATAGCATGTTTGTACTCAAATGAAAGCGCTTGGCCAGCTGAATTCTACTATGACATTTATGAGTAAATTGCATTGATGTGTAGATAAATACGACCAAATAGTAGGTTCCCCTCACCTTTATCAATGCTATATCGTTAGCTATGCTAGGACGTTTCTTTTTTCCATTCCCAGGATAGCCAGGATGCTGATAAAATGTATTGCTATTGATTCGGATCTCTTCAGTCGACGTGTTGTGACATCCAAATCGAGCTTCCACATAAGCCACACCTAGAAATGGAGATGAAACAATGTCGGAAAACCCAATGCTCATTATCTAATTACAAAAAAGATCTATAAAAGCTTGTGTGAAATTTTACTCTGTAGTGGAAGGCACCCTTTACTTTTTCACCTTTCATTCAATTCAGTGTAAAATTGACCTTGATCATGGTTTATAGCAAAGATTATAGCTTATCAGATGCAAATATTTCGGAGACCAAACACCAACTTGGTCTGGGATCCAAGCAGTGAGCGGCAGTCAAAACCCAAATTGGTGTGATCAGCGATCCATCACAGAGCACGGCCGAACCGTTATCAAAACGTACTGAAAATTTGCACATTATCTTGGCAGTCACATACAGAAGACAGCAAAACTTCTCAGTCGAACTGTCCAAGGCCAGGAGTGAGGCACAGCTTCAGAGCCTCCTACGATTAGGCCGACTTTTGGATCACGGGTGATGGTACATTTAATTGAGGGTTTGATGGGCGGCTCGCCACAGTAGTAAAACTGCCCCACGATCTGTGTGACTATCGCTAGCAGTATGTAAGCCTTCATGGCTTCAACTAAACGGCTTAAAGGACAACACAAAAAGTTCCTAGATAAGCTGGCTGGTTATGATGAAGTTTTAAATGGTCGTTCGTTCCTGGGATGTTTGATGCGGGCTTTTTTCGGAAACCTGCGTTAAAACACCCTAGTGCGCCTTTGAACGATTAATAATAGATTAATGCATTACTGGTTTAAAAGTATAACTTTTGTGAAGAATTACGCAATTATGTACTGTAACACATCTATTATTTTTTACTGGGCACCATTTTACATATTATTTTACACTGGGCATTATTTCACACTGGGCACTTTCTACACCGAACCGGCGCTGCCGTTGCACCCAATGGCAGCAAAGGGGAGGGTTGTTTGTAGACAGGGCTACCCCATTGAAGGGCTCTGAAAAGAGCGAGGGGTGTCCTGAGCTGTCCGAAAGGACAGTGGAACTCATAAAACAAACAAACAAACAAACAAACTGGGGGCAAGTGACCACCAATGATTTTGTTGTTGTTTGGTGTCTACTGCGTTTGTTTGGTGTTGTGCGTTGTTATCTTCCTAGTGTAGCCATCCATGCTGCAGCTGTTGCTTACTTTCAGCTGGGCCAAAATTCGTAGGTAAACTGACACTTTGTCTTTGTGATGTCAGACTAAACGACCTGAGCTTTAGACGTCTTTTGCGATCTTTGTTCCACTACCGGACTCGCACCTTCTTCATTGTCTGTGTGGTGGTTTTGTGTGTGTTTTGGTTAGACAGCAGTTTCGAAGAAGATACAACTTTGGCTGATCGCGTTCATTTTCTGAAGATCAAAGTGAACATGCTCCTGATCAGGGCTAGACCTGGATGTCACAACTACAGCACTCTGGAATCAGAATTAGACGCGAACAGCACAAGACACAAGACTACGAAAAGAAGGAAATCCGAGAGAATAATAGAAATGATTACGCCGCCCGGGGCAGTGATTACCGAAGTATTAATAATTACTAGAAATACCGGTAATAACGGAATAAAGATAAGGAACCTGACGGTCCTAGTTGGTTGTCGCTTTTGCCACAAGACACATTCACAGATCAGACACGTTTATCTTGGCACTCGGCCAGAACGGTAGTCGACTGTAGTTAGTGTAGGCAGCGAAACAACAACTGAGCCAGGCCTTGCGCCCGAGCTCTAAAACACGCGTAGTAATATTGGCTCATCGCCAGAGAGAACAAAATAAAATAAACACAACAGAAACACGTGACGGGAAATAACGTCCTAACACAGAGCTAATAAGTCGGCAATAAAGTAGGTATAGTACAGGGCCCCCTTCTTGGACCGGGCCTCCTGGCACGGTGCTAGGCGATTTCGCGTAGGCTCAGAGCAGTGGCTATTGAGGCGAAGCTGACAACTGTTCTTTCGAGGGCACCCAGCGAATAGTTCCAAGCTCTGACTAAAACAAAAATGCACGATTGCATAGTACACAAGTTGTCATTACATGGTGAGGAAAACAAACACTCAACCAGACACAAGTTTCTCTGTACACAATTCTATGCGCCGACCATTAAGTAATGTAAACACGAACAGAAAGATACCACGTACCGGTACAATACAGGTAAACGAAAAGAAAACGAAACAGTAGACAGGAGAAACTCATACTAACACGACAGCAAACTAGGCATCAATCTATGCACCACCATACAGTATGTACAATGAACTTAGTCCTCAAATTGGTCGTCTGCGTATTGCACATCAGCTGGATCTTCTGGGACTGACGGCAATTCGGGGGGCATTCGGCTGAGCTGCTCTGCGGATTCTTTGCCCAAAAAGACTTGATCCGATAATTCTGGATAGCATCTGGACAGCTGAGACAGGTGGATACGCTTGGGCTTGGGTGGCGCATTTGGCTCTCCAACTGGCACTACGATTGCGCACAAACCATGGAGTGACACAATTTTGAACGGTCCCGTGAACTGTAGCGCCAATTTCATCGTCTTGATAGCAGGGTTGTGTCTCATCACTCTGTCTCCAACCGATAGAGGTGAATCTTTGGTCTCGTGGTACTTGTCAAACCTCTTCTTGTTTCGGTCCATCGCTTTTCGCAGAGCATAACGGGCACGCAGCATTGCATTGACTTGGCGTTGCTCAGCTTGTGACTGGTCTGTACCCATCCATGAATACGGAGAGATATTTGAACCGGGTACCTTGGACGGTAGTCTGGGATTGTGACTTAGCACTAGCTCGGCCGGAGCCACGTCAGTAGCGCTGTGAGGAGTCACGTTGTAGGCAAATACAACGAAAGGTAAGTGTCGATCCCAGTTAGTGGCCTTCTTGTTCACCAATTTTGAAAGCATGTTCGCCAACGTGCCATTCAGCTTCTCTACCAGACCACAGGAGTGAGGATGGTAGGGTAACACCAATCGGTGTCTAACGTTGAAAGTGGTAAGCAGCTTTTTCACTGAAGCATTGCAGAACTCTGTCCCATTGTCTGTGACCATCTCCACTGGGAATCCATACTTGGTAAACATTTCTTGAGCCAGAGCCGTAGCTACAGTGGCCCCTCTCTTATCTGGCAATGCTGCTGCCATGGCGAACTTGGTTAATGCGTCAATTGCCACTAGCACATAGGTGTGACCTGCGTCTGAACGGTTCAGCTGTAGCAAGTCCACGTAAACTCGTTCGAATGCTTCTGTCGGCATGGGCATCTGTCCCATGGGAGGATTTGCGCGAATTTCCTGCCCCCTTCTGGCTGCACACTGCCGACAGGAGTTCACTTGTTCGTAGACTTCTTGTTTCATATTCGGCCAGTAGTAGAACCTCCTCATTCTGTTGTACGTTTTGTTCTTTCCAAAATGGCCCGAGGTTGGAGCACCATGGTGGTCGTACAAGAGTCGCGGTCGAAGAGCCGTTGGTACGTACAGGCACAGTTGTTGCATGGCCTCTTCTACTCCTCCTGACCCTCTCGGCACGAACCATAACAGGTCTCCCACAACCACGAACTTGGTTTGTTCAGCCTGTACCCAGTCAGCTAGCTCTTGATTTTCAGGCAGCAACTGAGTCTTCTTAAAATTCAACATTGCTGAACATTGGTCGTCCATTACTTGGTGTCTTCTGGCCAACTCACAGATGTCTTCTGACAGTTTGGTTGTCTCGACTCGCTCCTCTACCTCACTGGCATTGAGTGCGCACTGTGGATAGATGCAGGAGCATCTGACACTTTTGTTTCCACGTTGTGTCAAGACGTCCAGTTCTTCTAGTTCGTCCACTCCCATCCAAAAGATCGGATCAGAATTTTCAGGAGTGCTGTCACTGCTACCGTTCTGGCCGAGTGCCAAGATAAACGTGTCTGATCTGTGAATGTGTCTTGTGGCAAAAGCGACAACCAACTAGGACCGTCAGGTTCCTTATCTTTATTCCGTTATTACCGGTATTTCTAGTAATTATTAATACTTCGGTAATCACTGCCCCGGGCGGCGTAATCATTTCTATTATTCTCTCGGATTTCCTTCTTTTCGTAGTCTTGTGTCTTGTGCTGTTCGCGTCTAATTCTGATTCCAGAGTGCTGTAGTTGTGACATCCAGGTCTAGCCCTGATCAGTGGAGCTTCCTGACCGAGATGAATCGGAAACAAAGGCAGAAGAAGAAAGCGCAGTGGCAAAACGCTCAGTATTCGCAGAAAATCCTCTCGTTGGCACTGGAGGCCGAAAATGATTTGTCTGCTGCGATGGCCGACCAACGACGTCCGCCGCCGATCAGCGAGAAACAATCAACGGCTATCCATGCAATATCGATGGAGGTATTGCGAGAAGAGCCACAGTCCCGGACGCACTCTACTCTGTCAGCAACCGACCAGTCTAAAAAGGTCGAAAGTGAACTCGCTGGTGAAGAAACGTCAGAAGCACACAGCACTAAAAAGACGGACAAGACGGAAGACGCAACAATTTTCGCAGAAAAACAAGTTTTATCAACGATTATTGAGCCAACCGTGCGTCGTGCCAATGGATTGGCACGACCGGATGACGCTGGTACTGGTGCTACTGAAGAAGTGGTACAACAGGATACCCAGGAGAGTTGTGTCATGGGAACGGCACAACAGGCTGACTGCCCTAATAGTCGTGTCAATGGCATGGCACGACCGGCGGGCAACGAAAGTTGTGTCACTGGACTGGCACGACAGGACGACTACACCGAACGAACGTCTTTGGAAACGCAGGCTGTTCTCACCGCCAACAACGAAACACAACTACTGCAACGAATCACCACTCAAGTCAACAAATTAGTAGGTGCCATTGTCAATAATAAAGTGCGACAAGCAATGAAAGAAGTACAAGATCAATTGCACGGCGAATGGGACCAAGTGCTGGAACATGTGACGCAAGTTGTAGGCGAAGTAGAACAAATGACAACTCGCGCAGCAGAAGACATAGAAGAGACGCGGCACCAGGTGATTCAAGTAGAAATCAGTCTCGCCAAAGCTAGAGAAGAAGTGACTCAGGTCGAAACTGAATTGGGTCAGAAAATTACCCAAGAAATTGACGGCGTTAAAGGTGAAGTTCGGGCTGAAATTGGTGGTATCAGAAGTGAAATTAGTGGCGTCAGAAGTGAAATTGGTGGTGTCAAGGACGAGGTGCGTAACGAAATTGGTGGTGTTAAGGAAGAAGTCAGCAACAGCAATAACAAACTTGGTCAAGTAATGAAGAGTGAAATTGGTCAAGTGCTGACAGTGGTTAGTAAATTAGTCAAACCGACTCCTGATTTGCCGACCACTAATTCAGACGACAATGATGTAGACGAGAGTGTTGCGCCGCGCTTGCATCGCTCTGTTTACTACCGTCCAAAACAAACAACGGAACCGGACCAGCAGGACGAAACACCCATTATGGGCATGGGTGCTACCAGTAGTCCTGAGGAACAACAAAAGAAATTCGAAAATGAACAACGAGCGGCTTTGGCAATTACTCATTCGAAAGAAACGCATCAAATTAGAGCCGCGTTGATGTTTCGGGGTACCTTGCAAGAGCAAATCAAAGGAATGACCATTCAATTCAAATCTATGTTTGGTCTGAACATGCTCTCACCTCCAGTTGTTGAAACTCCCGATAGCAGAAGAAATGCACTGTGCAGTCGGATTCGAACAATTTCGCAGTGGGAGGAGGACATTCGAGTGTTAAAAATTTGGCATGTTGATTTGCTTGAAGAACAAGAAGTGCTCAAACAACATTTGGATAAATTGAGTCAAGCGGTGATCAGTCACACAACTACTGCCTCTCCCGTCACGCCACCCAACTTTGAGCAGGAGCGGATGCTGCCATCGGGCAACGTTCCAAATGCCCCTGTGTTGGGAGCAGGTGTTTCGTCAGACAACTTCCTGAATCAAAGACCTCCTGCGTTGGAAACAGGAGTACCATCAAACAACATTTTCAACGCTCCACCTATAGTTGCATCAACTGACACTACAGACCAAGATGGTATGCTCCAAATTGCGCAGCGCATGGACAACACTCTTCAGTCCATCGGTCAAGTGGTGTACGCGATGCAGAGACACAACGAGCTTCAAGCCAAAGACCCTCCGTACCTGAGACATTTTAACTTACCGGTGTTTACGCCCGGAAGAGACAATGTCTATGCATTCTTCCATGAGCTTGAAGATTACTTCGCTACTCATTCGGCAACTACTGACGAGCAACGTCTGATGGTGCTACGGCATGCCATTCCTAAAGGCTTTGCCTTGCTGCAATCTGCACCGGCACCGTGCCAAGTCAGTTTTCAAGCTATGAAGGCGCATTTGGTAGAGCGCTTTAGTCCAGCTGATGAGATCTACATACAACGCTACAATCTGTTGGCAATGCAACAAGATGATTTGTCAGTAGCCGAGTTCTGCGATGAACTGGAGAAGCAGGGCCAACTGATGTATCGGGGCAAGTATGACCCACAGCTCGAGGAACTAATGGTCATGACGTCAGTCTTGGGTCTCCGTCCAGAATTGCGAGTAAAGGCTGAAGAGCATGACGTCGTTTCCAGAGCCCAAGGCAATTTCCACAAAGCGCGCCAGATTCTTATTCGACTGGAGAAAATAGAGCAGACACTTGCCGAACTGCACCGTGTGGCAGAGGAAAGTTATCCTGTTTTTGCCGAACTACATAGTGTGACAAAGAGAAGTGGTCCTGCTCTGCACCAACAATCTTCATCTCATTCTCGCGATTTTACTGGTGGAGGTTTTCCTAAATGGCCTCAAGGAATGCAGAAGTGGACCCAGCAGAATTGGGACAAATGGGCCAGACTGCATCCACCCAGACGTGATAAAGCGCAATCAGAGAAAAAGTACAGAAGAGCAAGAAAATACTATGATTGGTTGCAAAATAACAACAAACCAGAAAAGACGAATGAAGAAAATGATGACTGGCTGGAAGAGTTTATGGAGGCGGAAAATAATGCACCGTGTGTTAACTGGTCAATACAAGTGGTAAACCAGAATCCGTCTGAGGTTCTCTGGACAGGGCCTCAAAATAATCAGTCAGTTGACAAGAACTCGGAAAACACAGTTAAAAAGGGGGCGCTGAAGGATGTTTCCCTTTTGGAATCGGAGTCTCAATTGAAGCCACTTCAAGTCAATCCCATTCAATCGATCGATCTGGTGGACCAGATGGACAAAAAGGGGGCCGTGATGGACATCAAGAGTCCTAATATGCTGAGCAAGAAGAGTCAGTCCTCTGACACGCAAGAACTGGCTGTCTGGAAGCAGTCAGATCATAGAAGATCTCTCACCATCCAACAGCGTCAAGAAGTGGTCAAATTGAAAAAGGACCACCACCGTCACGACTACACTCAATATCTGCCTGAGCTGCCGTGGAGTCACTACTACATGGCTAAAGCCCAGCGCATGGAAACCGAATTTGACTAGTACCCGGCCAAGACTTTGTATAAATGTTGTTAATATTAGTTGTCCCAGCAATTTGCTGTTTATTTGTTATGTAGCAAATGTTTGTTTTGTCCTGTTCAGTTTTGTCCTTTTCGTGTGTCCTGCAGTTTTATCAATGCCAAATCAACTTTGCTGTTCGGGTAGAAAACCACATTCATCACTTCAGATTGATACTCAGCATCGTAGTTACGTCCTCCTAAGGGATTCTCTATCCGACCACCGTATACTTTGAGGTTTCTAAATTCAGTATCACTTTGTTGTTGTAATTTTACTTAGCAATGCGACTTTTACATTTTAGATCTGATATTGTAGGCGCGTATATAAATCGCCTACCGGAAAAATCAATGCGGTACACACATGCGGTACACTGTGGTACACAGTATTTTCGATGTCTGAAATCGCCTACTGGGAATCTGGAAACTTGGAAAGCTGCAATTGCGCAGTAAGGAAAAGAAATACTCAGCGCTAAATTGAAAAGAAGAAATTGTTTGAACCGAATCCATACAAAGTCTTGTTATTCCGTTCAACCAGTGTTGTGCCTAGCTCAAATTTTTTTTAAGTTCAGTAAGTATTCGCAGTAAGTAAACCTTGATTTTTTAAAACTCGGTAAGTATGTACGAGTAAAGTAAGGAATCGGTAAACTCGATTAATTAGCAAAGGGCCAAAATGAATCCGCTCGAAGGCAACAAAGATGGGCATGAAAGTTGACTTTAAGCACTAACTTTTTGGGTTTGTGTTTCTTCACTCTATAAATTTGAATAATGCAAATAGAATTCTTTGTTGAGGTCACACTTCACACGCATACCTACAGTACATACATGTAATCTCGAAGAATAACTCGTTTAACAGCACCATAGTTAATGTTGACTCTCTCCTGTCATTCCGCCAATTCGGGATCAGCCAGTCGCCTCTTCTGTAGAGCTAATTTTGCAGACTTGTACCGGCTGTACCGAGCAGTGTGACACGACTTGCATTCATACTGCCAAGTCCCGTCTCCCCACCGTTTTTTGCGTCTGAATGTGTAGTTGTTACCAGTAGCAGGGTCGCGAACACGAAGCAGGGTTTGATTAGCGTAAGACGTCCACAAATTTCGGGTAGGGCCAGCAGCGGGTGGCAGCGCGCCTTCGTCTACAACCTGAAAATTATCTAGGACACTAACTAAATCTGCGATGAGGGACACTGTGAATGGGCCTGGCAAAGCACAGTAGAGTAGACTATGTATGGTCAAGTAGATTTTAAAAATGTAGGCCCTACTGTTGATAGAAACGAACGAACTTTGCTTTCTTGGCTTCTCGAATTCTGTTTCGGTCTCCCAACTCGACTGTTCACACTGCGTCGATGGATGCAACGATGAAGAGTTGAAATAGCCGGACGCACACCCGTAATCCGATAAACTTCATCTTGCAGCTCTCGCAGAGATCGCAGGTTTTCATTTTGATAGCCTTCAAGAGCATCACGGACAGCATCACTTGACCAGTCCTATAAAGTCGCACGCAGCTCATTGTATATTACAGGGTGGGGCACGGTAAGTGTTCCACGTTTGATTTATTGTAGCTCGCCGCTGCATGAATCGATTTCAATAAAACTTTGCACTAATATGGTCCCATGTCTAACTTAGATGTGTGCCAACTTTCAATGGTGTCCCTTGCTGCATGCTAATTTTACAAGGGCAAAGGCATTCACATTAATTTCCCTGACAATCAAGGAAGTTACTGTATCTAAACTCGACTCAAATCGCTACAGAGTTCAAAATAATTGATGACCTGATATCGAGAAAATGGCTGAAAGTCAGCGTTTGGGCTTGGATTCGTCAAGCGTATTCAAGCAGGAGAGGGCCGATAGAATGGCCGCCAAGGTCCCCAGACCTCACCCCCATCGACTTCTCCGTTTGGGGGATCGTGAAGGAAACTGTCTACGCTCAACCGTTGAATAGCTTGGAAGAATTGAAGGAAACGATCGAAAATGCCTTTGATCAGTTTGATGCCGATTTGTGCTCTCGAATTTGTCGTTCGGTTGCCGACAGATGCACCAGATGTATCGCTCAAAATGGGGGCCACTTTGAAAACCAATGATGTAATGTTTCGTTGAATAAAAACGACATCTTTTGCTGGATCTTCCTCAAACTTTTCACACATCTAAGTTAGACATGGGACCATATTAGTGCAAAGTTTTATTGAAATCGATTCATGCAGCGGCGAGCTACAATGAATCAAACGTGGAACACTTACCGTGCCCCACCCTGTATTTTATTAACGTTTGTGATGACAACTTTCAATTCAAAGCTTTTTGTTTGTAGTAGCTACGTAGCTACTCTGCTACTAATACCTAACCTACCTAACAAAAAACGGTCAACGGGTTTTATGTATCGCGTAACAACGCTGAGCAATGAAAGCAACCTACCACAGATGCAAAGGCACGGCGACCTTCAGCCATATTTCGTAGAAAGTGGACAGCAAAGTAGCAAACTGCGACGAACTGTTGATGGTTCCGATATGTAAATTATATGCATCCGGTGACGATGGTCCGCCTTCTTGTGCATATTTTCTTGTTTTACACTTTGTTCGGGCGACGTTTCCATTTTCCGTATTACACATTTTTGCAGCTTTCCAAATTTCCGAATTTTTGGTAGGCGATTTATGTCCGCCCGGATATTGTAGGCTGCAGTGAGAACGTACTTGAAACCGATGTACACTCCTGTTCCTATAAACATTTTTTACTTGTTTTGTAACAACAAGTAGTGGTGTCACAACTTTCAAACCTTCTCTCCATTGATCAATCACTGTCACAGTCCATGGAAATTCCCAAGGATTGTTAACCGACCTTCCACCTTCTATTTTTAATCTTCGTCTGTTATTCTGTTTACACAAAGTAAGTAAAATGCTTTACTATGTCTGATCTGACCTTAGCAACGGAGTCATAAGATATTCCGCAGTCTTTTTCATTTGCTGCTTGCATGAATGTCTTCCAGTTAATGTAGTATCTAATTAAATTTGTGTAAAGTAGATTTGTTTAACCTTTCTTAGCCTACTTATTAAGACACCTTCTTACGCTGTCTTTCAGTTGATTCCAGTTGTTTTGATCTTTAGGGTCGCACTTTGATGCGCATTGTTGAGGCCGGACTTTTCCAGCTCCTGGATTGTCGAATCTTTGGAAGCAGTCAAATTCTCCCTTCTCGCATTCTTCCTTACATCGTTTATATAGAGCTGCAATTTTAGAGGCTTTCAAAGAGTGCAAACTTATCCATGTAACCTGTTAGCTACCTAAAGTAGGGAAGTCTGCCCCTTTGCGACGAGCCCTGACATGACCCACCTATCAGGACTAAAAGACATTTTTTCTACCCCACTTAAAAGTTCCTCATGAAGCAGTTTTCTACAAATTTCTAATAAATTATTGATCTGAAAGATGAAAATTTAAGAAAGCTTGCCTTCTGGAAGTACGTTTACCAAAAAGTCTGGTCGGTCATCGTACGCCAATTTGGAGTTTGCTTGGTGTAATGTGCTTATAACAAACAAGAGAGACCAAAAAGCCATGCTATCCCTTCAACTGTGTGCTTACAAATTCGATGAGAATTATTGCAAGCTAGACCGCCCAGAAGAAAGAAAGCAAGATATATTCATAATGTTGTGTGTGTGGTCAGTGGTTTTAGGCAGTGAAAGAATCATTAATCAAGATATTCAGGTTTCAAGCACCTCCAAGGCGTGCCTTTTGACGTCAAACTACATCGCGGTCAATTTGCAGTGATGCAATGCAGCAGTGATTTACAGAATGCAGCCGTATTTCGTCGATTAGATTTATAATTGGTACTTCAGTTGCACTTTATATCCAAATCACTTCGTACAAAATGTCTTTGCTAATTTTTCACAATTTTTGCAATTTATTCAATATACGCAGTTTATGCACATCCCCAAGACAGTGCCTTGAGTTCAGGAGCGTTGTGACAGATCCACGAATAGATATTGCGCTTGTTGGTTCTAACAAAGAAGTTTTCGTTAGCTACCAGGATGCCCATCAATTGCCATCTCTTGTGCCCGTTCACGTTTGCTGCATACTCTGATTGCTGCAGTCCCGACCCGCTGTCACCCTACAAATCTATTTGCACTACCGTTGTCAAGTAAATTAGGTTAGCAATTTACTTACTTTTTAATTTACTTGCACCTCCACAAAATAATTTACTTACTTTTTAATTTACTTTGACCGATTTGCCAACAATTTAATTTGATTTTAATTTACTTTCAACTTCTAATTAAATTCTAATTTACTTTTCTCTGCAAAAAATTGCCGAAAATACCACAAAATCACCAAATATCTGAGTATGTATTTCTAGTAAACTTATAGCACTATGAATCTAACTCTGTCCTTTTGTTAAGCTTCATGTTTTTGGTAAAATCAGTTGTTCAGAAATGCATTATAACTATTTTTTCTAGGAGCAAAGCAAGAGATGTAAAGCTTTGGCTAACACTGTAACTCATGGACAGACCGGACCGGGATTTGATGAAACAAAGGGGTTTCCATGCATCAGTGCACACATGTATCAGGGAGTCTGGGCGTCTGCCTCCACCCGACTTAGGCCAGACCCCCTGGATGGGGACCCCCAAGACGATTTTCCCGACCCCCCCTCCAATTTTTCTGGCAAGTAATTTGTTGAGGAAATTTTTGCGATTTTTTACAATTTCAGACACAAAAATAGCCAAAATAGCCTGCAAAACAGCACTTTTCAGCTGTATGTCAGCCCAAATTAGAGATTCTTGACGATTTTTGAGGGTTTTTAGTATTTTTAGTGCCAAACCCCTCCCAAAATTTGGGCTTAGATCCCACGGCCGGCGCCAGACCCCCAACCCCCTCCCCCTTCGGCAGATGACCTGTGATGTATGTGATGGTTGCACGAAAACTGTAGCTTCACATTCTATACGTACTATAGGATTCCAATTAAGATTTCAGAGAAAATTGTGTTGAATTATCTGCTGCATTGCAGCTGGGTTTCCATTCTCAACAGTGAGAGTATATGTACATTCTGTGGTTAAATAGACAGATAGAAAAGGCACAAAACACGCAAAAGTAACAGGCGAGAGCCAAGACTACCACAGATAGAATAGTCAATGAAGCAAATTACAAGTAAATTAGAAGTAAATTGAAAGTAAATTTTTCAGGCTTTTTGATCTAATTTAATTTACTTTTTACTTGCTTCGCCATTTTCGTCAGAGATTTAATTTTATTTTAATTTACTTGCCAGTTAATTTACTCTTCGGAAGTAAATTATTTTCGAATTTAATTTAATTTTAATTTTAATTTACTTGACAACGGTAATTTGCACTGTTTATATCGTCGATAAACCTACAAAACAAGGTTTGTGTGGTGGTAAGGCACAGATGTAGTGTCTTCTGTCACTGGGACTCAAATTGTCAGCTTCCAGCTTGCGATGTCTGCATTGTCTGTAGTGCCTTCTAACATCAAACTTCACATCAGTCCATTGCAGGTTGCTTGGTAGCTGGGGCGCTAAATCTATTTTGAATTGATTTGAAGCCCAAAAAGTCAGATACGTGAGCTGGAGCAGTCAGTCATTCCCCAGCCTGCGTAGCGCATCTGTCGCTTGAAAGGTGTATCCGGTCTGGCCAGACAGATCGGCATCACTCTGTCCAGATCTTTCTTCAACTTCACCAACGCAAGATCGAGTTTTTGTGGGTGAACTACCACTTTCTCCACTCCTGACTTGTGCTTTTCTGGCACTTTCTTGTCATTATATTCTGAAAGAACTATTGTTTAGTTAATCATTTAACTTAAACTCATAGAATGCAGTACAGTACAGTACAGTACAGTACAGTACAGTACAGTACAGTACAGTACAGTACAGTACAGTACAGTACAGTACAGTACAGTACAGTACAGTACAGTACAGTACAAACCACAGGTGTCCACATTTCCTGTCACCCACAGAATCTGACAAACCGATCAGTGCTGAGTTGTCTGGAGGCCGCGGAAATTGGTCTTTAGTTGGCCGCATTAGTGTAACAATTTTTCCCACAAGCAGTTAGGCCACGGAATGACCTATCCTTAACCACAACCAGCCCACAAACTAATTCCCGTGGCTCACGAAAATCAATTGCCTTCCGCAGTTTGCGCTTTCTTACCTACATCTGAAGGATCCAAAAAGCCTGGAACCAGGTTATGACGTTTGTGTCTTTTGAGGAGTAATGGGTTTTCGAAGTAGCCACCCACAAGTTCTAGCTCTGAGTAACTAAAAACTTGCATAAGATCTGAAAATCAGCACTTAAAGAACTAGACACACACTCGATTCCCTGAACGTTATGAGCAGCTGTTAGAACGTAGCCTTTGCCAATGTAGACAGCAGTTCCTAAAAAGTAAGAGTGATCAAGTAGCAATTAATAGTAAATTAATTAACCCCAATGTTTGGGAGCCTTCAAGAACAATGTCCAGGGAAATTGCCAGACGTTGTGCACCGAGTTTCCACCTTCTACCTTCATTCTGCGACGTCGCCTCTATTTGAAATAAACATTTCCTTTATCGGTCACAACCCCACAAAGCCAAATGCCGATACGCAGTAAAACTAAGCCTAAGCCTACCTAGCCTATACATATGTAAGTGATAATCCGGAAATGGGACTAACAATCTGCAGGTTGTTCAAAATTTACTTCCAGCTCTTTGAGCAGAGGTGAAAAGACTGAAAAACAGAAGAAAATCGCACTGCGCCAGACTTTAAAGGTTCCATACGGCACTCAGTGATTTATTATAGGCGGGCGAATGACCAATTGATGGGCTATGGCGCTCTCTTTCAAATTAGATCGAGAGGTAAAAGAGGGAAGTAATTTCCCGTTTTTCTTGAATAACCTGTACGAATGTACAGTGCAATCAGAATAGCTAAATACCTTCGAAACAGAGTCGTAGGATATTCCGCAGCCGCGGTCGTTGCCAGCTTCCATAAACGTGTGCCAATTGGTGTAGTGACTGTATAAAATTTGTGTATAAAGTATATTTTATAATAACATAGCTGTCATACTTTTGAAGACAGACTTTTACTTCACGCTTGAGTTGATTCCAGTTCTTTTGGTACTGAGGGTCACACTTTGATGCGCAATCGTGGTGGTGCACTTGGCCAAATGACGGACTGCCGAAATTTGGCGAGCAATCGTACTCTCTGTCTTCGCATTCTTTCTTGCATCGTGTAAATAGGGCTGAAATCTTTTGAGAACTGAAACAATAGAAGACTTAAAAAGAAAGCATGCCTTCCGGCACTCCGTTTACTAAAAATTCTGGCCTGTCGTCATATGAGACCTTGGCGTTTGTCATACAAACAGTGCTCACAGATAGCAACAGAGACAAAAGAGCCATTTCAGCTTTCAACTTGTTGCCTTTGAGCGTAATATAAAAAAGCGTTAGGAACGAATTTGAAATGCTACCACCCGGAAGGGAGACATTTTTCATATCTCCTGTGTACGTGGTTAACTGATGCTGAAAATTACTCCGGTAGCAAATGCTACTTGATAAATCGAATCTAGTTCTTCTACTGCTTTTCCTATTATTGATATACATACATGTAACAGGTGGTCTGGCTGGGGGTCCCGAGTTAGGCCCCGCCGAATGGGGACCCCCCAAAACGTTTTTTCTGGCAAGTATTTTTCGCGATTTTTTACAATTTCAGACACAAAAATTGCTAACATCCCCTGCAAAACAGCATTTTTTTAGCTTAGCCCAAATTAGCGATTTTTGACGATTTTTAGACGATTGCTATTTTTGCGATTTTTGAGCGTTTGTGCGTGCCCAACCCCTCCCTAGAATTTGGGCTAAGACCCCACCGGCTAAACCTCCCGAACCCCTTCCCTTTCGGCGGATGAGCTGTTATATGTATGTTGATAAACTATTTTATTTG
>JASANB010006456.1:0-13024 GCA_030248155.1 Sabatieria punctata
TCCTGTCGGGTTTTACCGATAAAAGTAGTTCAGTTCAGTTCACTGCCCAGGTCAAAGACTTTTAGTGAATGTAATTAAATACGGAATTTGAACTCAGACAGTCAGGTAAATTAAGCCATATGTATATCAACACAAGCCTTTTTAAGGCTTATGTCTGTTTCAATATAAAGCTATGGATAGCTAGCTATCTATGGCCACAAGACTACCTACATCTTAGCCATAGATGGCTACTTAGCTTTAGATGGCTCCATGGCTGGCATGGCTCCTCAAAAGCACAGCCATCTATGGCTCCATAGCCGTCTAAAGCTTAGCCATCTATAGCTAAGATGCGGTCTTGTAGCCATAGAAAGCTATCCATAGCCTTATGAACTTGTAAGCCTTAAAGGTTTGTGTTGACATAAGGTTTAATTTACCTGACCATGCTTCACTGGATGACCAGTTTCGTCTATGACTACATGTAAGTGGACTTTGTCTCTCAGGACTTTCTATCAAATCAATCTGCCCAGAAGCAGTGTCGCTGTATGCAAATTATCTTCTATTTCTGTTTCACCATGTACGGTCGTGTAGTTGTTTTTTGTATGTTCTTTACTGTTGTGTGTAGCGACGCCAAACCTGAGGTGTGTTTCAAAGGTCGCGAGCAACCGGGTCGAAGCGAAAACAGTCTCAAAACCTGTCCAGGCAGCCACTACTGTTTCTTCCGAACCTACAGCTTGAACCCATCAGCCGACATATACGAATACGGCTGCTCAGACGACCGTGACGTCACCAACAGCGATTCCAGCCCCAAGGACTGCGATTACTTGTTCCGACCCCACAAAATATCCAAAAGCTGTGTGCGAATCGGTCGCGACGTTTTGTGCTGCTGCAATAGTTGGCGCTGCAACAAGCTGAAGATCCTTGAGCTGATGCCAGTTACTTCTTGTCACAAACTGCTTCCAGAACCTGGAACTGAAGATTGCGGTGACGCGGTGGACCAGTGCTGGATCGAGATCTACAGGAATGGGGTGATGTCAGCCGGGTGCAACAAGTTGAAGGAAATGAGCAAATGTGCAAGAGCTGCTGAAGAGCAGCCCTGCTTTCCAACTACCTATGGAGGACTTGTTTGCTGTTGCAGAGAAGACAACTGTAACACCAAACAGTTTCTGTACAACAATTGGGCCATTTGTCATCATAGTGTTCATGGCACCCTACATCCAACATGGTGTGAAAGCAGAAAGACGTTCTGTGTGATCAACAGCACCCTGGCCAGCAGTTCCCATGGCTGCAGTCAAAGCAGCTTCAGTGTCTGTAAGGCGCTCAATCTGTCTGACGGATGCACAAGTCTACAGAAGAACGAAATTTTTTGCTGTTGTAATGACAGTCTGTGCAACAATGTACAGTTTCTCCTCGACAATTCGCCTGCCAAGCATTGCCTCACCCCTTTGGAAGAAGAAAAATGTTGGCCCAGTCAACCCCTTCAATGCTGGGTGCAGCTTGACGTGCATGGAAACAAGAGATCTGGCTGTAACGATTGGCGAACCGTCGACCTTTGCCGTTCAACCAGGAGATGGCACTGTATGATTCATCATGAACATGGAATTGTGCGTTGTTGCTGCAGCAAAGAGAATTGCAACACTGGTCTGCTGGTACTAGAGAACTGGAAGATGTGCAATCGGAGAGTAACTGGAGCTTCCAAGGAGACTCAGCAATGGTGTCAAGCCAGTATGGCTGCCTGCTACATGCAGAGTTCAGTCAATGACCATGTGAATGTGGAGATGGGTTGCAGTCAAGGAAGGTGTCAGGAAGGTTGTCAACTTCTACAAGAGAGCAAAGCTGTGCGTTGTTGCTGTTACCATCAGCTGTGCAACAGTGTGCACTACTGGCGAAGCAATCAAGCAGGGCAACTGCAGTGTTCAGCAGGATCAGAGTTGCAAAAAACCTGTGCATTTGGTGTGCGCATGTGCTGGCTTGAGTTCAACTCCAGGTCACCGGAGCTAAAGGCATCTAGAGGGTGCAGTCAGTTTGATGAAGACAAGTGCAGAGAGGTCAGCAGCCCTGGCTGTGGTGCAATCAACTCCGATGTGCAATTGTGTTGCTGCGACCAGTCAAACTGCAATACTATGGAGTTTGCAAAGGCCAACCCACCACTGCGGTGCTACCAAAAGTCCCAAGAGTCAAATAAAACGAAAACAAAGACCTGTAAATTGGGCGTCGACATGTGCTACTTGAAGCAGACCATTGTCAACTCTACAGAAGGACTAGTACAAGATTGCAATGAAGCACAGTGCAACAGTAGTAGCTCTGAGTGTTCACCAGATGAAAACGGTCTTCAGTTGTGCTGCTGCTCAGAAGCAAAATGCAATCGTGTCCAGTTGTTGAAGCCTGATCTCCCTCTGGCGCTTGAGTGTCAAAACAGCAAAGAGTCAATGGAAGAGAGATGTCAGTTAGAGACTAAAATGTGCTGGATCAGAGAGTCAGAAGAATCGGGTCAATATGAGCAAGGGTGCAGTGAAGGGGAAAGCGATTTGTGCAATGCTCAATTCCATGGCTCTTGGTGCCAATATTACACTACCAACAAGTTGATTTTCTGCTGCTGTGATCAACCCATGTGCAATAATGAAGGCTTATTGGAAAAGCACCGGTCCACTACTACCTCACAATCGACAAGTAGTTCAAAGCCTCTAGAAACTACCGCAATACCAACACAAACTTCTCTTTCTACATTTTCATCTCCTCTTCCGTCTACCCTTGTTTGTGCTGCTTGTGCTGTTGAAATTTCTATCCCAGTTCAGCAATTTTGTTTGGCAGTGTGGATGGCAGTTTTGTCCATCGCAAATCTGTGACCTTTGCAGTCTGATTGCTGTTATATTTTTGCATTACTAGTTAACCTCAGCTGCTCTGAGTCTGTTTATTGCCGTAAAGTACGTACAGTAAAATGTGCACAGTTCACAGTCAGACACTTAACGCGGTTTATGGTACCGACACCTTATATGTATGGTACCGGTGCCTAGGTTAGTGGCACCATATATTGTACCCCACGTTCGGGGCCTGTGGTGGTACCATATATGGTACCATTCTGTTTAGGTTTCGTACCATATATGGTACTGGTACCATAACGGCGCTATAAGTGCCAGACTTATTCATGCTTTTCTACAAATTCATTTGTGGGTGTTAACTTTTTCAGATGAACCACTTCAGTCTGTCGGAAAGGTATCGCAGCCACATTCAACGCAAGACATTGGCAAGGGAAAACGTGGCACGTGGCTTCAGCACACACAAACAGAGCCGCCCCTCAGCAGCCAGAAAGCGCGCACACCCCTTTAGGCTTAGGAAATACGTTTGAAAGTAGCAACGTTCTGGGAGCGCATATATTCTCCTACCATGGCTCACGCTCAGTAATTCGTGTAAGCGCGCCCGCGCGTAACGCCTAAAAAACCAGATTGCAAAGTGGGGGAATTGGCCGGCTTTCTTTTGATTCTAGTATGCGGTCGTCTACCCCCTTAGAACAAAAGCAATTATAAGTCAAAGCTATGATTTATGAGATTTTTATGATTTACGACTGCCGAAAGCTTCAGATTACCATTAGACTTCGACTGTGACGGCACAGTAAGCAACAATCAAGATGTGAGCCATTTAAACGCTGTGGTGTAAAATTTCCGCCAATGTCTTCATTTTCAATCTACTTCACAACCGGAACGGATTCCCGACCTATTCAAGCCATACTCAAAAAATCGCCCTTATAAAGTTTGTCTATCTAAGCTTGAGCTTAAACCTAAACCTAAGCCAACCTAAGCTTAACATTAAACCAAAAAGTCTGGGTGATGATACGCTGTCCGGCTGGTGGGCGAACGAACAGGCCTCCTACCGAAGAAACGAGAGGGGT
Organism: Sabatieria punctata; assembly: GCA_030248155.1. Classification (NCBI taxonomy): domain Eukaryota; kingdom Metazoa; phylum Nematoda; class Chromadorea; order Araeolaimida; family Comesomatidae; genus Sabatieria; species Sabatieria punctata. The sequence continues at coordinate 3,863 of JASANB010006456.1, forward strand.
GCGTCATAGGTATCTCGAATTAAAGTCGCCGGAGGAGGTGCGTCGTTGGTATCTCCCGTTCAAAGTCGCCCATTGTTTAGCTTATCTGTAGCAAAGTGGTCCAAATGCAATTTCAGATTGTTTCGGGTTCTGCAATGCTGTGAGATGAAACAGAGTCTTCTTTAAGCACATACACATGCCCTGACGTAGAAAACCGAAGATTCGGATTAACCTATTAGAATAGAACACAACCACTTTTAATGTGCTAACGCTTTCTTTGTTGGTTTCAGAACGGTAACTCTTGCTGCTTTCTTGTATTTGCCGGGCCACGAATAATGAACAACTGTCTCGGTATGAATGTTGAAATTAATGGATAGACCTACCCAATACAGCAAGTAACCGGTTATAAAAGAAAAACAAACGTTGAAGAAACGTTGCCGGATTTAGAGTGCATTCCGGGATCAGTTGGAAAGCGCGCTGCCTTGCTACTGGTGGAAGGCGGACGCTATTGGTGTTGAGCGCAATTAGCATCTGATGGCGTCTATAGCATTAGTTTAGTTTAGTTTATTCAGTATCAATCGGTCCAGAAACATAGGAAGAGTGATACGAGAGAGAGTACCCAGGCGTAGCACTTACAGATATCCTATTCATTCATAGATCGGTTAAAGTCGCAGAAACGCAATAAAAAAGGCATGGTTATTTTGGCACGAAAACACGATACAGAAGAAGACGCAATCACAGAAGCATCTAGAGCGTTCCAGACGTCTACAACACAACACGGTTACAAAAAGAATGCTTTACAAAATCTACTCTACTGTGATTCATATACAACTTTAAAGGGTGTCCGCGCAATGTCAGTAAAGGAGCGAAAGAGAAAAAATGGGCAAAAGACACGTCAACAAGACCATGGACAATTGCATATGTTGTAATCAAATCGCATCTTCTTAACCGTCTGACCTGTAATGGCTCTAACTCAAACAGATCTAATCGTTCTAGATACGGGCGAGGAGGTAAGCCGCAACGAGCTAGGAGTCTCCTAGTAAAAAACCGTTGAACTTTTCAACCAAATCCACGTCCTTTCTTAAATACGGTGACCAAACAGGGGTACAGTATTCCAGCAGTGGGCGCACATACGCTTTGTAAGCACGAATAAGAGATAAACGACAGTTCGTAAAAAAGCATCTAAATATCATATTCATGACTCTATGCATAACATACGTAGAAAGCTGTGAGAAACATAGAAGTATACACACAGAACAAGCGACAATGGTGACTTGGTCTTCTGCCAAATCGATTATTACTTTTTTGAACACTCTGTACGTACTCGTAAACCAAAAAATTTAAAATAACTTACTTTTGCTTTCTTTTTTCGCTTTGCCACGTACGCCTGCACTGCGACCTGTGTCACTCTGATGCCGAACAAACGCCAAATTCCATCAGCCACATCTCCTTTCGACCGAATTTCGCCAGCTTCGTATTGATAGATTATTATCTGTTGGATTTTTTCTTGCTCCCAAGGAACGCCAAATCCAGTCTTCGGACGACCACGGCCACGACGTTCCATTTATTATACGAGTGTAGAATGACTTCCAGAATTACAAAAACACCGAAAAACACATTTTACTCCCAGTACATCTAACGAATCAGTCACAATTTTCAGAAATAACGGGATTTTTTGCTGTTCCGACGTTTTTTACTGTTTGCTAAGACCTCTGGCGATCGGTAAATAAATCTAACGGGCCGGGTAAATTTTGTTCGATTTCTGGTAAATTAATCTGCCCGGGTAAATAGATTCCCGGCCCATTCCCCCCCACCCGGCGCTGCCGCGGCGGGTTACTGTAATATTGCTACATGTGAAACAACACAAAGCGCGCGAAGTTTAAACGACTTCGCAGAGAAGTGGTAGTAAAAGCACTAAAACAGAACAGCTTAAATCTCCAAGTAGTTGCAATTTTTATAAATACCGATACCCGGTATGCCAATTACGTACTTTCAGAATACCTGCCTGCAAGTGCAAACATCCCTCCCCTTTGCTGTTATTAGGTACGGTGCAACGGCAGCTCCAGTTCGGTTCCCATTTACGTATTTACCGTCACCGACTTTTGGAGGCCTGGGTTGGGTCTGGGCCTGACAATTTTCCAAATATAAAAGTACCCCTACAGACGCATCAGTATAGGCACGCTCTGGAGGGCCTGTTTTAAAAACATAAAAGTACCCCTAGGGAACGCATCGGTGTAGGATACTGTTGTTTAATACCGGATTTTTCAAATGCGTATGCGTATGCGTATGCGTATACGCATTCCCATTACAAATGCGTATGAGTTTGCGTATACGCATTGCAAAAACTAATGCGTATTTTGCGTAATGCGTATGCGTAATGCGTAATCTCACAAACTTTCAGAAATTTCACTGAACAGTTTTTTTGGCTCTATGGTATGCTGTTTAGGTATAGAACTTTATAATCTAGGTTTCTTGAGAATTACTTGAGGCCTAATGATAAATTCCTGCCAGCAAAGAATTGCACTATTGTACAGGGTGTCTCAAAAAAAATGATCACATTTCTTTTTACTGCCATTTCCGCAAATTTTGACCAAATAGGCTGAAATTTGGAATATAGGTGCCAAAATTCGGGGAATTTTATGTGTTAAAGTTTGGTGCACTAGGCTTGACTCATTCCCGAGAAATTTCAAAAAAAGTGAAATTTGTTAAATCAATAGTGAAAGCCGGTCACCGAAAAAATGACCACATTTCTTTTCACTGCTATTTCCGTAAATTTTGACCAAATAGGCTGAAATTTGGATCATAGATGCGAAAATTCGGGGAATTTTATGTGTTAAAGTTTGGTGCACTAGGCTTGACTATTTCTCAAGAAATTTCAAAAAAAGTGAAATTTGGTAATTTCAATAGCGAAAGCCGGTCACCGAAAAAACGTTACATTACATTATCGCCTAAACTCTAACGATAGCGTTGGAGTTCATGTATCAACTTTTTACACATGAATTACCCTGAGCTTCTGCGTTTACACTCCAAATTTCATCCAATTCCGACAAAAATTAGAAAAGATACAGGAAAAGGAAATGTTTCCATTTTTCGTGACCGGCTTTCACTATTGAAATTACCAAATTTCACTTTTTTTGAAATTTCTCGGGAATGAGTCAAGCCTAGTGCACCAAACTTTAACACATAAAATTCCCCGAATTTTGGCACCTATGGTCCAAATTTCAGCCTCTTTGGTCAAAATTTGCGGAAATGGCAGTAAAAAGAAATGTGATCATTTTTTTTGAGACACCCTGTAGTATATGTATAGTAGTACTGCATGTTTTCGACAGGCATTCATATGCGCTTTCCTGCAAAAATTTAATCAAATGTTCATTTTCAGAAGAAGTCTAGTAGCATTCAGATTCAATCATAATAAGCATACACTGGAAGCACAAAGAGATAGCCTGAGCATACAACACAACTGATGTCACCCTAAACGGTGGAAACCCTAAATTCAAGGGTTTGTCACACGTTTTTTCCTCCTAAAACTTTGCGTCTTTTTTAAATATTTGCAAGCACACTTAGCATACATGTAACAGGTCGTCCGCCGAAGGGGGAGGGGGTTGGGGGTCTAGCGCCGGAAGGGTCTGAGTCCAAATTTTGGGAGGGGGTGAGCACAAAAAACGTTCAAAATCGCAAGCAATCGCAATTTTTCGGCTAAAAATCGTAAAATATCGCTAATTTGGGCTGAATGACAGCTACAAAATGCTGTTTTACAGGCGGTTTTGGCAATTTTTGTGTCTGAAATTGCAAAAAAATACTTACCAGAAAAATCGGAGGGGGTCGGGAAAATCGGTGGGTGGGGGTGGGGGGCAGACCCCCAGAACCCCCTGTTACATGTATGCAACTTAGTTAAAGGTTCAAATGATCTCAGAAAATTTCTGGTACCCTCACCTCACACTAAAAACATGAAGAATGACCATTTGATAACAACTTGAACACTAAATTTTTGGCAAGAAATTCGAAAAGGCAGCTATTTTTCAGACCCAATACGCATTACGCAAAAATATGCAAACGTTTGGCAGAATGCGTAATAATATTGCGTAATGAAATTCAAATGCGTATGCGTATGCGTATGCGTATACGCATTCTGAAATGCAATGCGTACTTTGCGTAATGATATGCGTAATGCGTATACGCATGCAACAGTAGTGTAGGAACGCTCCAGAGGCCCTGTTTTAAAAACATAAAAATACCCCTAGATGGACGCATCAGTATAGGCACGCTCCCGAGAGCCTGTTTTAGAAACATAAAAGAACTCTTAGAGACGCATTTTCCAAATATAAAATCATTTCTGACCTCTCAAAAACCTCAGCGGAGGGGAAGAAAAATATATTTTCACACCAAACATAGAGCAGATAGCGCATACCATAAGCCGGCCGCGGCAGCGCCGGGTGGGGGGGGAATGGGCCTCCTCCCGGTAAATATTGGGTAAATATTGATCCGGAGATACACAGGCCTCACCCACCCAATTCAACCAGAGGAGTGGAGGGAGAGGAGAAAAAGAAAAAGAATTGAACTTGATTTAAAAACGTTTTAAAAAGTGTGACTGCGCCCATAAATGGAAGACCGCGAGCTAAACGCCTGCACCTTGTGCGGCTTTACCACCGACAAATTGGACTTATTCGCGCGGCACGTGGAGGAACACGAAAACGACCAGGCCAATCTAGCCGAAAGTGCCGGATCGGTGGACACACTGTTATTCGGCGCTTCCTCCGGTGGCAACTTCGGACAGTCGGACGATTCGCTAGTGGTAAAGGAGGAGGAGCCAAATGGGACAAACGGAAGTGGCGGAAAGAATTGTTACTCGTGTCCGCATTGCAACTTCAAAACGCACATGTCGCAGCACTACAGAAGCCACTTGGAAAGCCATTCCCGATACGAACACATGTACCAATGCGACATCTGTCACATGCAGTTCAGTCAAAAGGCTAATATGCACAGACATCGCATGCGACACAGTGGAGTCAAGCCTACCAGTGCCGGTTTTGCTTGAAGCGCTTCTTCAGAAAGGTAGTAATACCTATTTTATATTGAGTGCCAACTCTACATGCAGACATGGGCAAGGGGTTACCTTACCTCCCTCTGACTCTGATCTACCCCGCTTAGGCAGTCGATTCCCCCCACACGATTTTTTTGGAAGAATTTTGTTTGGAAAATTGTGATGAAAGTATGCCTGGATAGATTACAGTCTGGCACTTAACGCCATATGATGCGTACCATATATGTTTACCCCTCCCTTTCCCCTGGGGTGCCGGTACCATTTTTGGTACTGCATACATGTAACAGGTCATCCGCCGATGGTGGGAGGGGGGTTGGGGGGGGTCTGGCGCCGGCCCGTGGGGTCTGAGCCAAAATTTTGGAGTGAGGGGGGTGGGCACTAAAAAACGCTCAAAAATCGAAAAAATCGCAATTTTTTTACTAAAAATTGCCAAAAAAACGCTAATTTGGGCTGAAATACAGCTAAAAAGTGCTGTTTTGCAGGCGATTTTGGCAATTTTTGTGTGTGAAATTGAAAAAAAATTGCAAAAGTTTGCTTGAAAATTTACTTGCCAGAAAAATCGGAGGGGGGGGGGTCGGTGAAATCGTCTCGGGGGGGGGGGGGGTCCCCCATCTGGGGGTCTGGCCTAAGTCGGGTGGGGGCAGACCCCCCTGTTACATGTATGTGGTACAGCTCTGTTCAGATTTCTTACCATATGTGGTACCGGCACCCATGGCCAGGGCCATGGGTAGGGGTATCATGGTGACGGTACCATATGAGGTTCCGGTCAGACATGGGCAAGCATTTCGGCTGAGGTGGGTAGAATTTTCAATTCCTGAGGGGCGTAGGAGCTCCCAAGTGGGGGGCTGAGGGGTGGTAAGCCAAAAAGTCCGATTTTTCGCCAAAATCAAGGTTTTTTGGCTTATTTTTTATTAAAATATGTTAAAATAAGCTATTCTGAGCTCATTTACACCTAATGCAGGCATATTTTTATCACAATTTTCTATACAAAATTCTTCCAAAAAATTCCTGAGTGGGGTAGCGGCCGGCTGAGGGGGGTAGGTCAGAGCCTGAGGGGGCCAACCCCCTCAGCCCCCCCCCCCCTTGCCCATGTCTGGTTCCGGTACCATATATTGTACCACTCTGTTCAGATTTCATACCATATGGTACCGTCACAGTGCCCGAACGTGGGCGTACCATTATATGGTGCCACTAGCCTAGGTACGTGGTACATGTATGGTGTCGATACCATAAACGGCGTTGAGTGCCTGACTGTATTAGGTTATCCGATATTGTTTTATCTCTAGCCAACCCAACACCACCCGGGTGACAAAAATACAAGGTGGGCCATTTCTCTATCACAGGTTTCGTCCTGCTGCAACTTTTGTGGTGGTCAATGAACTCCGCTCGAATTTTTACACAACATGCACTATTGCTCAGAATTCTCTGCCTTAATTTTCTTGCCAAGTCTGAGACTTCAACCACAAGTTATGCACTTGCCCCTGTTCACTTTGACGGCGGAAGTGCCTAACTGGTGGTTGAAGTCTGAGACTTGGCTAGAACTATAAGAAGCATTTTGCGAGAAAGTCAGCTTTGGTGCCGAAGAGATGGGGCAAGCAGGGCCATCTCACGGATCTGGCTGATATTTATATCTATTAAAATAGAGCACAGTCGAAGACCAACGGTGCATGCCCGGCCACCAGCAACCCCCTGGAACCGGAGCTACACCCCCTCAAAGTTGGGTCGGCAGCAATTTTCGGGCTCATTTTAATAGCTTTGACACCCTCCATTCAAACGATCACCCTTCATTCGTTTCTTAAGCTATGATCCCGACTCGCATATGGTTTTGTAGCTGGTCCAATGACCTTTCAGATTCTGGTACTCCCGTTTCCAGATCATAGCTGGTTACCGAGAGATTCGCCGACAACTTCGATATTTCCGCTAAATTGCACTCCGATTTTTTCGAAAAATCTTTATAACTTTTTGTGCAAAGGCCCTGCCAAGCTAATGTTTTAACAAAAAGTTAGGCATGAGTTGGCCAAACAAAATGAGCGCCCTTAAGTGTGCGGTTTGGGGGGAGGGGGGGGGGGGTGTTTTGGCCTCTCAAAGGTGTTCGAAAAAAATTTTTTTCTGCAAAGCTTAGTTGTTAGCATACTGTTATATGCAGTTTTGTGTGCTGAGTTCGAAAATGTATTTAGTTTAGCTAGATTCGCCCTGGATCGGGAGAACTTGGCGTCCAAAGTTGAGACCAACCCTATTTCTTGACTGGCACTACTCGCTAGTATGACCATTAACCGCGGTGCAATGCAGTTTTTCTTATGTAGTTTTTGCTGATGATTCCGAAAATAACTTTATTTTTGCTTTGCCTAGTTTTGAAGATATGGGTATTTTTATAATTTGGGAAGAAAACGGCTGCACTTGCTATAAAATGCTCGTTTGAAAGGTGACTCAATTCAGTCGCATCTAGGGTACAGAGCCATAAAAATTTACATCACCTAATGCAGTTTTTGCTGCTGATTACGAAAATGACATCTGTTTTTCAATCTGACTGCTCCTGAGCTACTTATGTAACTTTTATGCCCTGGTACTCAGATCAATGAGTCATTCTGTCAGATCTGGATGCGCCAACATAGGTATTTATCTGGTACAGTTTTTTTCGCTGATTCAGAATATCAGATTTTTGGCTACGGTCACTCGGTCGCAAAAGTTATGGAGCCTCCAAAGTTTCATTAAAAAACGTGCCGTGGTGGCTGCAATCCTGGAATAAATGTTCTGCATTCATGCATTTCTGAAGGGAACCTTTAATAGCTAATACAATGCTTACCCGACCTATTTTGACCTGCTGAGTTCAAAAATGACCTTGTTTTTCTCTACTGCTGTTCACCTTGGATATATTACTGATCAAACAAAATGTGCATTGATATTCATCTAAGTTTCCAAAAGGAGTAACTGTAGATTAAAACAAGCGCCATTTTTGAACTCAGCGGGTCAAAACTAGGTCGGGTACTTAATATTGACTTGGACAGTGTTCCCTTCAGAAATGCATGAATGCTGAACATTTATTTCAGGATTACGCTTCTCACATCATGTTTCTTAATAAAAATTCGAGGTCCATAACTTGCGAACCAAGTGGCCGTGCGCAAACATGATGATATTTTGAATCGGGCGGAAAAAACTGCACCAGATAGATACCGTGTTACGTGCTGATTTGACAAGATAACCGGTGTGTCTGAATACGAGGACATAAAAGTTACATAACTAGCTCAGGAGCAGTCAGATTGAAAAACTAGATGTCATTTTCGTAATCAGCGGCAAAAACGCATTACGTGTATAAATTTTTATGAGCTCTGTACCCTGAGATGCGACTGAATTAGAGCCACCTTTCAAACGGAGCATAAGTTATAGCAAGTGCAGCCGTTTTCTTCCCAAATCATAAAAATCTCGATATCTTCAAAAAGTGAAGCAACGTAGAGCAAAAATGAAGCTATTTTCGGAATCAGCAGCAAAAACTACATATGGAAAACTGCATTTTCGGGGGGGGGGGCACCGCGGTTAGTGGGGATACTAGCGAGTAGTGCCGGAGTCAAGAACTAGGGTTGGTCTCAACCCCGGACGCCAATTTTCCCGATCCCGAGCGAATCTAGCCAAACTGAATACATTTTCGAACTCAGCACACAAACTGCATATAATAGTATAACTCACTGCTTTTGCAGAAAATTTTTTCGTACACCTTTGAGAGGCCAGAACACCCCCCCCCTCCCCCCCCCAAACCGCACACTTTGGGGCGCTCATTTTGTTTGGGCCAACTCATACTCTAACTTTTGTTAAAACATTTTAAGCTTGGCAGGGCCTTTTTTTAAAAAGTTATAAAGATTTTTCGAAAAAAAACGGAGGGGCATTTTTGCGGAAATTTCGCAGTTTTCGGCGAATATCTCGGTAACCAGCTACGATCTGAAACTGGGGAGTACCAGAATCTGAAAGGTCATTGGACCCAGCTACAAAACCATATCGAAGTCGGATCCAGTCAGAAACGAATGAAGGGACTGTCGAATGGAGGTGCGTCAGTAGATATTAAAAATGAGCCCGAAATTGCTGCCGACTCAACTTTGAGGGGGTGTAGCTCCAGTTCTGCGGGGTTCCTGGTGGCTTGGCATGCACCGTTG
>JASANB010006457.1:0-100871 GCA_030248155.1 Sabatieria punctata
TCGCACACAGCATTTACAGCTTTATGGCGTCACAATGGCTGCCAGTGACAGGCAAGGCAAGGATCTAGAAAACAAATCAGCCTTTCTTTGTATGCGGTACTCTTGAGCAAGCGTAAATATGTGTGATACATACTTTATCTGACACATATTTGACCCGTTTTTGCTGCTGATAGGTGTAGGGCTCATACAGGTCCATAGAGATCTAATTTGACTTAGTCAAGACTGTCCTCTGACATCATATTAGACGAGGAAAACAGCACTCATGTGCACAGACACTTAGCTAAGCAATTTATATGTTCAAACATAACTCCGAAATGAACTACACTGATTGCAGTGTGTGCGAAGTTTTCAGCTACCTATTTTCTCTCGTCTCCCTACTCTCCTTCTTTCCTTACCTAATGGTAGTATGTGTATTGATCGCCAATCGTTCAGGTGAACTGGGAAGCAGTTATTTCCTCCTCTGCATTTCAGTTGGGATAGCTGATCTGTTGTAAGTCTGGATTTTTTGCACACGATTTGCTTACATAAACACAAATATTCAGGTGGATCTTGCACAAAGGTTTCTATTTGATACTGAAATGGCTGTTCGTTCAGCAGGTGCAAGCCAGTATTTTCTGGGCTACCACAAAGGCCATGGCAATTTGGAGCTTGTCCACTGCCCAAACGTATGGTCTGCTTTTAATGAGCATAAACCGGTTCACAGCCCTCACAAGGCCCATCCATTTTCAGCAAGTATGACACATACATAGTTTAGAAATCTGTTTAGAATTCCAGATTTTCATAGTCCTAACTGCTTCAGATGTGGACAGGCAAAGTTTGTGTTATTTCCATTTGTCTACAGTGGTCGCAACCAGTGATTTTGGCCGGAAATATGCTTTTTCCTTGGGAGAGCTTCTTCTTGAATGACAACTTGCAGGAATCGTTCTTTAATCAAAAGGTTCACATCATTTATTACTTTCAATTTATCCGGATGTCTTCTAGGTAGAACGAGTGTACTACATCTGCAGCATTTTTAATTATCTGCTCACAATACCAACTTTGATATTTCTCCACGCTGCCATGATTTGGGCAGTTAGAAAACATAGACGCAAGGTGGCTAACGTCACATTGTCGAGCATCAAGAAAGGAAAGATGAAAGCATATAGAAAAGAAACGCAATTGGCCCTAATAGGCTTTCTCATCTGTTTACCTTTGTTTGTTATGTTCGTTTGTGACCTACAGTGGACGCTAGTAGCGTTCAGATTCACAAAGATTGGAGGAGGTTTATCAGTTATCTTAGAGCTCACTTATTACGCTGCTTCTGATCTGTACGCTAGTCTAAATCCCTGGCTTTTGCTTCTCTTCTCTACTCCGGTAAGACAGAACTTCAAGAAAATGTACTTGCCCATGCCTCACTAGACAAAGCATTTTTTATGATTGCAGAAGCTGTTATCTGCTTTCTGTGCATAAAAGTTAAAGTGCTGATTTGAGGCCGGTCCCATGAGAATTAGAGTCACTAAGCCGAAACCAAATTAGCTAGCCTAATTTTGGACTTGGCAGACAGAGAATGGGCCGCAGCTGTTGTCCATGGCTGCTTCCGCTTTGTGTATCGGCTAGTTTGGCTAAGGTTCTTCTCAATTCCTCTGCGGTGAGGGAAGAAACGAAAATCATTTTCGATGAATCCGGCTACTCCGTCAACACTATCGTTGCGTTTCTGATATTTGCCATATTTATTGCTGTCTTTTGCTGCTTTGTGGACTATGGAGTCAAGCATAAGTATCGGCCGTAACAGTGAAGGCGGATCTTGTATTTGCATATTAGAATTAATTTATTTTTCATTCATGTAGATGGAAATATGTATATTTTGTGGCTTCCTACAAATTGAAATAAAGATCTCACTCTTAGCTATAATCTGCCAGACAATCTGAAGTCGGAAATTTTCTGAATCACGACCAGTACAGTATCCGTTTTGCGCAGCCGCTTTTTAATAAACTACGGTTCTCTCTAACTCAGTGGAAGGAGGAAGATGGCCCTTTCCCCCCACCTGGAAACAGCTCATAAATTCACTCTTTATTAATCAAAATCTAGACTCTTATGTGCATTTGTGCTCGCTCTTCTGGGTACATAAACTAAGTTAGAACTTGAATTCAAGAATTACTATGCTCATGGTGCTTTGAAAACGTCAGCATGTTTATTTACGTAGTGGGGGAAAGGGTTTTAATAAAAAATAAACCCCGGGCTCTCTGGGCAACCGATTAAATGAAGTGTAGTGATTCCGCCAATCAAGCACAATATGGCAATACTGCGGGGTCTCTTAGAAACCAATTTTGCAGCCATATCACAGACACTCGAATCCAGCAAATGAACTTCTTCTACCGTGTTTGCTCAGCAAACTACTATCTTGACCAGCACACATCTCAGAAGCAGGCTCTGCATGAAGACTAGACTTCGGAGAGCGATTAAAATTACAGGCAGAGTAGGTAACTTTTGGATAGGACAGTGCAATCTCTGTGTCCACAGCTGTATTGCGAGTGTCTGCTGGTGAACACTGGAAGTAGAGTGCAAAGTACTTTCTGACTGGTTGACTCAAAGCCAGCAGTAGGTAAGGGTTGATCCATGAGTAGATGTCACCCAGAATGTACTCGTATCGCTGCATGGCAACTAACCTTTCCAGATCGTAGACAGCGGCCATACTACCGCAAAATAGAGCGTACAAGGCAGTGAGCAGACTCAAGACCACGCCCACAAAGGCTAACTTGCAGTCGGCCCAGGAAGCACGGAAGCTGATGATCTGCGAGTTCTGACGTCTGGTCAGTTTGAATGTTATCAGATAGAAGATCGCACAGAATACAGACAGCACTGCACACCACCAGAAACAGCAGTGGTAGTAAATCCACTGAAAATGCAGACCACCTGAATTTAAATAGAAAATCACTTCAACAGTCCATTATTATCTATAGAAACTATTCTTGTGAAATTATTGCTTTTAGTTAAGTTTTATTACAACGCACTTGTACACCGGACAGACCAGTAAAGAACCCATACGAGGCAATCATCGGAGTCGCACCCCTACTGTCCATCAAACGCTGGTGCATGTGCATGGCAAGCAGAGTTGCTACCAATACACCACAGAGTCAGACAAACACCACAGACGCAGACTGCTGGGCGTGTATTATTGATTTTGGCTTGGGCACAGACTTAGACCTATTTCTTTTACAAATTTTATATAGTAGTCGTAGTTTGTAGTATCTAAAAATCGCCAAAAATAATTAGTAGTCTCAAAATTTCTCGATTTTGATTATGTAGTCAATTTGTTTGTAGTCAGCTAAATTGTTAAATAAAATTACTAAATTTTTAGGTTTTAGGATATAAAATAAGAATTTTAAAATCTAAAATAGTGAACCAAACAAAGGAGAGATGGACATTTAAGGAATAACATCGATTTTTTTTCTACAAGGTGTGATTCCAAAAGTGCTTGTTAATTTCCACTACGAAAGTATTAAATTTAGGATTACCTTTAAAATACATGGTTTTCTTGTTTACATCTTCAAAAGACATAGTTTCGTTATTATTCTACCTATATTATATTTTGTTTACCAAGAAACAAACAAACGTGCACTTTGCTTTGTATACAAACGGTCAGAAATTTAATAAATATTCCAAAATATAACAGGAAAATTGCTTTTGAATGATAAAAAAGTTGACAAAACTAGTAAAAAAGCTCAATTAACAAAAACCCACCGATAAAATGGCACCACTTCCGTTTCTAAATGGCTAATGTGCATGATATGCAGACATGGGCAAAGGGGGGGCTGCGGGGGGGTTGGCCCCCCATCAGGCTCTGATCTACCCCCATCAGCAGGCCGCTACCCCCCATCAGGAATTTTTGGGAAGAATTTTGTATAGGAAATTATGATAAAAATATGCCTGGAATAGGCGTAAATGAGCTCAGAAGAGCTAATTTTAACTTATTTTAATGAAAAATAAGCCAAAAAACCCTGATTTTCGCCAAAAATCGGACTTTTTGGCTTACCACCCCCTCAGCCCCCCCATCAGGCGCTCCTACCCCCCCTCAGCCCCCCATCAGGAATTGAAAATTCTACCCCCCATCAGCCGAAATGCTAGCCCATGTCTGATGATATGACCAAATAAATTCCAAATTTTTATGACTACTAAATCACAAATTCAAAAGGTATTTTGTGGACAATTTGTAGTCACTAAATCTGAATTTGTAGTCGTAGTCAATTTGTAGTCTTGATGACGTCGTAAAAGCCCAAAAACTAGTAGTTAGTAGTCACTACAAAATAGATCTACGACAGACTCATTAGACAAATGACCTACTTGATTGTTTGGATGTTTCCAACGGATAACAGCAGCCGATCTGTTAGCTCTGTAGTAACTGAAGTCAAGAAAAAGTTGAGGCGTTGTCAGAACAGCGGGCACTACCCAGTTCACAGCAATCATAAACTTGGTTCTCGATTTTGACCAATCCTCAAAAGAAAAACATGTATTACTTTACAGTTCAAGTAGTGGGGTGGGGTAGGCGTTTACCTGCCTGTGGGGGGTTCAAGAGGGGGTTTCGCATAGGGACCGGTTAAAGTTTGGAAAGTTGCCAAACGCCTGGAAAATCGCTTTTAGAACGTCCTATTTGATAATAAGGCTAAAAATTACAAGTTGAGCAGCTAATTGTGCTTAAAAATTGCTGTAATTCTCGCTGTACTGTACATACTGTACAACTGTATTTCCATGAACGTAGTTCTTAATTCTGCAATGTAAGTAATTTCGTGTGTGTGGAAGGAACCTATGTATGTTATAGTTATGTATATAATGCAAGTATGCAGTGGTTTGGGGAAATAAATAAATAAATAAATAAATAAATAATAAGATAAACAGCTAAAACAAACATAAAATGACAAAAAGGTATAAAAAAAACTTATGTCTTGAATAAAGCAGCGTAAACGTAAAGGCTTTTTCAGTTAATAAAATGATTTCTAAAACAGTTTGAACCGGAACTTTAAAGGATTCATATTTTTCGGTGGGCCGATCCTAAACTGACTAATCCCACCCGATACTCTGGCCAGACCCCCGCCCGATCCGCGACTCCTTCCGATTTTCTGGCAAGTAAGTTTCAACAACTTTTTACATTTTTTAGAATTTCAGACACTAAAATTGCTAAACAACATTTTTGTTGTATTAGCGCCCAAATTAGCGATTTTTGTGGTTTTTTAGTCAAAATTTTTGAGGCGTCGTCATCGCCGCCCCACCCCATCCTCGTCGGATGCCCATTTTATGTACTTAATAACATGTATGATGAACTGTCAGTTATGTATGAGTTGGTATCCATATCCAAAAGAAATTAGCACTAAAAGTACGTATACTTTTCTCATTCCCACTACACACATTCGGTTCAGTGCAAGAATAGGAGCTCCAAGGGTTTGTCCCAGTCCAGCAAACCACCACAAAACCGTGTTCAGTTTGGCAAAGAAGGCTGGGTCACTCTCTACCACTCTATCCATCCAAAACCACGAATGCATAACAAAACGGCCGAAAATCCAGTCGCCAATCAAATGGATCAAATCGAAGATTCCCAACGAGAAAAATATCTTGAAGAAAGGCGAATCTAGCGGCTTCTTGTGCCGAAATTTGACCAGAGAGGCCAGCAACACGATATAAATAGGCAGCGAAACTATAAACATACAGAAAAGAAATAGAACAATAGATTCGGTGAGCAGGGACATGTGAGAGCGGTCTCTTTCTTATCTCTATCGATCAGATTCTCTCAGAGAAGCGGGGAACGGGTTATAATTAAGGCTTCAGGCTTGAATAATATGTTTGCAATGAAAATGGCAGGATAGAATGTCTGTCGGCCGCAAGTAATTGTCGGTCAATCGGAAACGCGCGGTTTGGTGCCGCTGACAGCGCCTAATTTGGCCGGCCAAGCTTGACTTAATTCAACTGCCAGCTCTCTGCTCTATTGACTATTATAGTTGTGAGAACAACAACATTATAACATCAGTTTATTAGCTGTTAATAGCAACTGCCCAGAGCGCTGCAGAATCGATCTTTAATTATGCAAATCAACCAGGCTCCTTGTTCAGTTCCGGGTTTATAGTATCTCGTCTAAACAAAACGCACTTCATTGACAATAGCGCAAATAAGCTTTTCCATAGATGTACGTACTAGGGAGTTTGGGGGTTATCCCCTAGCTAGGAAAGCCAAACCCACCTCACCCCGTCACGCTCCCAAGACAGTTTAGGGACACACCCCGCCGACACAAAAATACAGCTCCTAATAGTGGCTCCAGTATTAATAAGAACTGACTCAAAAATCACCAATTGTTAGCTTAAAATTCGCTTGAAAAGCAAGCCTTTGGAAACCGAATTTGGCGTTTCCGCTAATGATATTTAAGAGGAATCGGTATTTTTGGGAGCCCTTTTTATCGTCTTTCGCTTGTTTTTAACTCTAAAACGCTATTTGGAAGCTTAAGAGTCAGTCTCTGATTTGATCGACCCTTGGTATGTCAAGTTGAAAATCGAACTTTCGCGTAGAGAGCTGTGCGTTGGTGCACTAATAGGCATTCATGAGTTATGTTAAACCTGCAAAGGGTTTATGGATTTGACGCTCCATTCCCGAGATACAAGCCGCCAAAAATCGGCCCGCTTAACTATGGGACCAAAATTCTCAACTTGAATTTCTTTTGTAGCAATAAGAGTTGGGACTAAAAAATTGGGATTTTAGGTAACTTTTTGAGTAGTTTAAGAATTTTTGGTCCAAAATTATTTTTGAGTAAACATTTTTTTGCGATCACCTTTGGCCGGCCCTAACTCGTCTGGAACCCCCCCCTACACAGTTTTTTTTATTTCAGAATTTTGTAGCGCAATCAATTTGCCAGACTTTGGTGTAAAGCATTTTGGGCTGCGACCCGACAATCGTGAGATATTCGCCTCCGAATGGCCAAAACCGTGCAGAATTTGCTAGTTTTGCAGTACACAAAGCTACGATGCCGGATTACTTTCATTGTAATAAGAGTTGGGACTAAAAAATTGGGGATTTTAGGTAACTTTTTGAGTAGTTTAAGAATTTTTGGTCCAAAATTATTTTTGAGTAAAAATTTTTTTTGCGACCACCTTTGGCCGGCCCTAGCTCGTCTGGAACCCCCCCCCCTACACAGTTTTTTTTATTTCAGAATTTTGTAGCGCTATCAATTTGCCAGACTTTGGTGTAAAGCATTTTGGGCTGCGACCCGAAATTCGTGAGATATTCGCTTCCGAATGGCCAAAACCGTACTGCAAAACTAGCAAATTGTGCACGGTTTTGGCCATTCGGAGGCGAATATCTCACGAATGTCGGGTCGCAGCCCAAAATGCTTTACACCAAAGTCTGGCAAATTGATAGCGCTACAAAATTCTGAAATAAAAAAAACTGTGTAGGGGGGTTCCAGACGAGCTAGGGCCGGCCAAAGTGGTCGCAAAAAAAAATTTTTACTCAAAAATAATTTTGGACCAAAAATTCTTAAACTACTCAAAAAGTTACCTAAAATCCCCAATTTTTTAGTCCCAACTCTTATTGGTACGAAAGAAATTCGAGTTGAGAATTTTGGTCCCATAGTTAAGCGGGCCGATTTTTGGCGGCTTGTATCTCGGGAATGGAGCGTCAAATCCATAAACCCTTTGCAGGTTTAACATAACTCATGAATGCCTCTTAATACACCAACGCACAGGTCTCTACGCAAAAGTTCGATTTTCAACTTGACATAGGGATAAGGGCGGAGAGTCGATCGAATCAGAGACTGACTCTTAAAATAGCGATTCTTAGCCTCCTTACCGAGAAAAACTTGCAAAAAATCCACTTCCAGTCGTTTTGGAGCTTTTTTAAATTTTTGACCCTCTTCTGGCCGAAACCCCATCGACTCCCCTGACGGAAACCCCTCCCCCCACGCCGGCCAAGATCTGTGCATGTACGAGCTTTTCCTTATTCATTTTCATACAAAACAGACTGACAAATTGCTTTTTCTCCTATGCTTGGATTTGTCAAAAAGTTTGAAGCGATTTCAAAATACATAATTGGTCAATTCTGATTGACATTTTGCTGAAGGTCAAGAAACCTACTGACTTTTCTCTGACATTGTAATTGAACAATTTCTCTGCCTCACCTGTCAAATAGATTAAGAGTAAAAATCAGCTGTCATTCATCCATAGGAAAGGAATAAAGGTTTTCCTTTACTTTCCTTGCAAGCTCAAAACTCCTACCTATCTGACAGACAAACGGCAGCACAGTAGAACAGGCTGCATCATTGAGTTTGTTGTGGGCCAGGTCACCGCAATCCTCGTGCCCTCCAGAGTTGTTGGGTTCCCCGGGCGTCCAGGGTACCTTGGTGGCTGGTTGGCTGTTGCCAGTTCCGTCCATCCAAGCCCAGGAACCCCGCGGCTCTTTGCGTTTGTCTGTTTGTCTCAGACCGATCCACATGTAGTAGTGCTGCCTGTTTACATCTAACTGTAACATCAAACTCACTCGATCACTCACTTCACTTCACCCGTAAAGGCTGGTTAGGCTAGGCCTCAACGTAGGAATCTGTTTTATCATGAAGTGCAACGGAAAAATAAAAATAGATTTTGTTCTATAGATGAAAGATGATCGGAGAATCTTTTACCCAATATTTTTTATACTGGGTCCAAAAAATTTGGAGTAGGCGGAAATGCTGAAATTGAAGCCGATAAAATACTTTTGAATCGACTCCATTGTCAAATTGACATTGTGAAGCTATGGACAACAGTTAGAAAGTTAGTTCAATAGGGGAAATTGCACTGAAAATTCTGTTTTCATATGTAACTTTTGAACTACAATAGTCAATCAATATGGCAATATAATTGAATAACCTACGCGCATAGTTTGTTTACTCTTAAACTGTTTTGTCATTCTCATCTCATAATAACACTGTTCTGATGGCCTATTCAACTAATTTCTATTCAATGTAAACAATACAAAAACTTTTTTTCTTAGGCAATCTTCCATTTTACACATAAATGCATTAATCTGAAAATCAAATCAGTTTTCACAGATCCATAATTACATCTTAAACTATATGTCTCTGATCAAGCTCATCTGGATTCATTTTGTTCAACAAAAAATCCTTTTATATAAAATATAGCATTGGGTAATAGGGGTAAAAATCCAATGCCAATTCCCAATTGGAAAATACCCCTGTAAACCCAATACCCACTAATATATCCCCTTATGCGGAGGCACGATTTCATTGGATAGTTATAATTGTCTTTTCGACTCCGGATTTTTTGTGATAAGGGGATATTGTTTCATCTCTATTTTGTTTAATTGCCAAAATCACTGTTTTCACTTTGAGAGAAAACATCTCATAAACCAAGCAGAGTGTCTGAATAAAAACCTCAAAAATCTTTCAAGAATCTATTTGTCTTTCCTTTAAATCATTGAGATTTACGGTTGTTCCAGTAAAAAATCTGCTGGACTGCTTTTTTATGGATAGCAAGTCCGTAGATATAGCGTGGCAGAAGAATTTCACCTGTGAAAGCACCGATGTCAGTTGTTGCACCTGATCCTTAGTCTTGACATGAACCAAATGTCCATTGTGCAGTTGATTACACCACTGGTTGGCTTGGTCCCAGGTGCCCGTTTTAGAGCCTCCACCGTACACACACGAATCATGCATGTAAATTGCCTTTATCCCTTTAGCTTCGGCCATAGCTGCGCAATCAATTTGCAACTCTGTAAATAATTTGCATCCCAAGCTAAACACTTTGCCGGCCAAAGTTACTTGGTCGAAATTCGCAGTAACTGTCGGGCACAAAGGCGCAGCTAAACTTATGCAGAAATTAGTTTGAATCACATCAACAGTCAAAGATTACACAGTTGACTTCACTTGACACCGACTTGCAGCATATTGATACTCTGTCCTAAAATCTCTAATTAATTTGCATAAAGCTCTTTTGATTAGCACACCATTCACAGTAGGTTGAGTTGTTACAAGCAGCCTCATCGATTTTTACATCTGGATTGAGAATGCATCTAGAATAAGCAAAAACAACAAAAGTTATCTGAAAGGAAGCTCAATATATCTGTACTCGGCCATTGGTGAATGACACGCATTTGTCTCAGAATGCCTAAACTAACCAAATAGATCAGCTTTTCAGTAATAAAAAATCGTACCAGTAGCATCCAAAAAATGCGCAGGTGATCTTACTTGCATATGAGGAGCATTTTTCAGCTTTTGAGTTGCACAAATGACCATACCTGAAAATTTGAACTACATCAATCTTTAACTGAGAAAAAGATCTCTGAGAAAATTTTCGTTTCACCACTGACATTCCGAATTTGAGTCACATGTCGCATGTTGATTATTAAAGCGTTTGCATCTGAAATTTTTCATTGAATGCTCAATGACCAATGTACAGAATGCTTTACAAGCTTAGACTCTTGGGAACAGCCCAGTACTGTCCAACTCCGCAGTAGTTACCTCGTTTGACCCGCATGTAACCGTTTTCACCCCATGTCTTGTCCCATCTGAACTGTGATGCTTTGATAGAGATAACAGATGCAAGCAATCCAGTGAGTAAGTACAGTCAGGCACTTAACGCCATATGTGGCATCGATTTCAGCTAAGGTACAGGTATCATACATGTGTCTCTGTCACTGTGTCTCTGTCTCTGCCTCTGTCTCTGTCTCTGTCTCTGTCTATGTCTCTGTCTCTGTCTCTGTCTCTGTCTCTGTCTCTGTCTCTGTCTCTTTCTCTGTCTCTGTCTCTGTCTCTGTCTCTGTCTCTGTCTCTGTCTCTGTCACTGTGTCTCTGTCACTGTGTCTCTGTCACTGTGTCTCTGTCACTGTGTCTCTGTCACTGTCTCTCTCTACTCTGTGTCTCTGTCTCTCTCTACTGTCTCTGTCTCTGTCTCTGTCACTGTGTCTCTGTCACTGTGTCTCTGTCACTGTTTCTGTCTCTGTCTCTCTCTACTCTGTGTCTCTGTCTCTCTCTACTGTCTCTGTCTCTGTCTCTGTCACTGTGTCTCTGTCACTGTTTCTGTCTCTGTCTCTCTCTACTCTGTGTCTCTGTCTCTCTCTACTGTCTCTGTCTCTGTCTCTGTCACTGTGTCTCTGTCACTGTGTCTCTGTCACTGTTTCTGTCTCTGTCTCTCTCTACTCTGTGTCTCTGTCTCTCTCTACTGTCTCTGTCTCTGTCTCTGTCACTGTGTCTCTGTCACTGTTTCTGTCTCTGTCTCTCTCTACTGTCTCTGTCTCTGTCTCTGTCACTGTGTCTCTGTCACTGTTTCTGTCTCTGTCTCTCTCTACTCTGTGTCTCTGTCTCTCTCTACTGTCTCTGTCTCTGTCACTGTGTCTCTGTCACTGTTTCTGTCTCTGTCTCTCTCTACTCTGTGTCTCTGTCTCTCTCTACTGTCTCTGTCTCTGTCTCTGTCACTGTGTCTCTGTCACTGTGTCTCTGTCACTGTTTCTGTCACTGTTTCTGTCTCTGTCTCTCTCTACTCTGTGTCTCTGTCTCTCTCTACTGTCTCTGTCTCTGTCACTGTGTCTCTGTCACTGTCTCTGTCTCTGTCTCTGTCTCTGTCTCTCTCTACTCTGTGTCTCTGTCTCTCTGTCTCTGTGTCTCTGTCTCTGTATCTCTGTCTCTGTCTCTGTATCTCTGTATCTCTGTCTCTCTGTCTCCGTCTCCATCTCTTTCTCCATCTCCGTCTCCATCTCCGTCTCCGTCTCCGTCTCCGTCTCCATCTCCGTCTCCGTCTCTGTCTCCGTCTCCGTCTCCGTCTCCATCTCCGTCTCCGTCTCCGTCTCCGTCTCCGTCTCTGTCTCCATCTCCATCTCCATCTCCGTCTCTGTCTCTGTCTCTGTCTGGTACCGGTAACATATATGGTGGAGCTCCAGTTCAAATTCATGCCATATAAGGTACTACCACAGTGCGGGTACGATACGATGCGACACGATGGGGTTTCTATTGTGGCTTTAGGTGCTTAGGCAGCTCCAGTCGCTTCCCATTTACCTACTTGCTGTCATCAGCTTTCGGTGGCCTGGCTTTATGCCAACGACCAACTCTTTGCCTCAATGACTTGTCCCGCCAAGTGGACAAACTTACCTATGCAACTTGCTGGGCCAGTGCACAGCGCACAGTGGCTTTGCGGCCTAAACCACTACACTAACTGTGCTGTGCCTAACTACCATATGGCGTTAAGTGTCTGTCTGATGTACTATGTACGTGTTTTTGATGATCCAATAGTCAACACCATCGTCAGTAGTGCCATATCCCACTATCAAAACTGCATGATTCAGTGGTCCCAGACATTTTGGGTTGTTGTAGACTCCTTCAAGCCCCCAGCAAATCAGAATCCAACGCTTCAATTGCTAATTACATACCACCTTTGTACGGCCAAATGTAAGTGCTTGCAATAGCTCCAGCAACTGGCATCACATCTAGCATTTTCATTAATTCTTGGTCGGACTTTGTAGAATCGAATTCAGTGTTTACTGAAGTGTCTCCACTGTAGAAGTACTCCACATCGCTAATAAAGCCTTGCAGTTTAGAAGCGGAGTGACTGCATGACGATTTTGCTCCGTTACGACGATTCTACAATACACCACTACACTGAAGTCACCCTAAACATACAAAACACATACATAGGAGCTGTATGGATAAGCTTGTTCTGAAGCCAGACCACTGCTTTTGACATACTCCATTGCAAAATGTGGCAGGCCCCCATTGCAGCCATTGTTTATTCCATTCTTGGAGCAGTCCACTAGATTTTCAGTTGAGAAAGTCGCTTTGATGCCGCCTGACTCCAGTTCGTACAGTGACTCCAATGCTTGCGTCTAAAATTTGCATAAAGCAGTGCAATCTTCACTATTTTTGTACTCACCGCGGTAAAAGCCCAGCAACTGCCGCAAAAGCCCTGCAAGTGTGTGGAATATAGAAAAACCGATTAATTTCAAGTCTACTTGGTCCTTGATGTCTTGAACAGATTGAAGTGCAGCTCTCCAGTCTGTGCCGCCGTTTATTTTGATCTTGTCTCTGAACGCTGCAGGAACCGGTGGGGGTCCGCTGGCTGGTAGATCCTCAGGAAGCGACATGCCAGTGTAACTGTTTTTCTCTTCTTTGGTCTGCAAACTTTCAGAATATCTGCCTCTCCGGAAGAAGAGAAAGTACCATAAAAGAAAATCTGTTAATTTCCATATCAAATTTTACGGGTTCTTCTTCCTCTACAGCCTCGTTTATTTGCTCCATTTGATCTTGCGCATTGAGGAAGTTTTCGTAGCGTGGCACCTGTTCTGGTGTTATGATGTTAGGTCGAAAGGTGTTGGCTAAACTCTAATTTATAGTTCGGAACAAAGTTAATACAGTACGTGTACAAGGTGTCACACGCTAGGTGTTTCAGGTTCGAGTTGTGAACGAAAACCAAATTTCACACAAATACAGAGTCAAGGGTAGCTTAGCTGCCTCCCAATTTTCGTAAATATCCATTGAAACACATAGAGTTTATTTAACAAAAGTCAAAAGTTTTCGCATTCTCCCCTCTCTCTTTCTTTGTCATTTTTGCTTAGCTCGCTGTGATTGCAACTCCTACAATAAAGCTTGAAAATCAGGGAAATCGCACAGAATATCTTCAGCTAGTGACATTTTAAGAAAAGGACATAGCTGAACATTGACAGGCATCTACATAATTTACCCTTAGCTTAGCACTATATTTGTGTTATAATAGTTAGTTGAATTCTATTCACAGGCTAAACTTAGGCTAAACGTGCCACACTTAGGACACCTGTATACTTATTTTGTACCAAGTCCCAACTTCTTGAACTGATCAGCAAACTTGACTTTAGCTTCTTTCCAGCGCACATCGAGTTGGATTAGCTCAGACAGTTTGACATGTTTCAGACGTTCCACTTCTTGTGCATATTCTACAGTTCTAGTTTTAGCAATAATACAAACAAAACTAATAAATAAATTTACGTATGGGACAGTTTTCACACCAGAGCTCTCTACAAATCTTCATAGTCATAGCTCCTTTGAACTCGCAGAAAAATTTGCTTCCTTTACGAAGCAACATTTCACACCAGTGCGTGTTCTGGTTGTTAGAACAGTCTAGTTTTGGAGCATTTTTCCACGCTACAATTATACACACTCTGATTGAAACTTACTTAAACCTAAAACTTTACCTGCACAGCTCTGAAGTAGCAGAATAAGGATTAAATTGAAGGCCAACATACTGTCTGGGCGTTAGAAAATACATAGCGTCAGCATATAGGAGCAGAATGCTATGTTTATTCAGCTGAACCAACAATAAAACATTGCATCCGTTTTTCCCGTATTTCCTTGCAATACATTTAAAGAGACACGTCTGACAAACTGACTACGTCATTACTTTTATTACTCTGGCTTTAAATGCACAAATAGTATCACAAATTAGCTATACACAGTGGAGGTTTATTTACCTACAACATACTCTAAACTCTCTTTCCCGTTTTCTTCGCGTTCAACCCCTTAATTAATGAGGTTGGAGTCAAAACCGATAGGTACGCCTCCCTCCCTGGTGGTCTATCTGTTTCTGACTCTTACAGAGGCTATAATATTTGAGATAAACCTGTAACACAAGAAAGAATTGCTTCAATTTACACAATAGATTGTCTAACACCAAGAAAACTACTATCAATTAAAACTGGCAAAATGGAATGGATGATTCTGGGTGTCCGAAAAGGAGTACAAAAAACTTCTGTCGTTTGAAAATGAAGTAACATAAAACAATTAAGTTATGAGGAACCATTTTTCTCATTAAAATTCTAGACTTGTAGTACACGACAAGATAAGATAACCATTTTTAAACGACAGAGATCCTTTGTCTGCTCAGACACCCCGGTATTTTTGTACAAGGCAATAACACAAAAACAATGAGCAAAAATAGGACGAATTTAGACAAATAAAATACTTTCTATCATTAGATTCCGCCGGCAACAGGAACGGGCGCCGTTTGTCTGGCGGTGGGCGCCGTTGTGGGCAACTTTGAATTCGGCGCCCTCAGCCTTCTACAGCCCCAGGCGACGATAATAGCTGAGAAGAGTACGCAAAGTAGCGAAACGGTCACTATTATGGCAATGAACGACGACTCCGCTACACACATCATCTCTTCCGGCATTTTCGCTTCAACTTGCACGATATTCTGACCTAAACGGCTAGCGGATTAGTAACTGATTTATCATTTTAATGATGATGTATCTTTTTTGGATGAAAGGTAAATAAATTCTTGAAAGATTGCTTAAATTTGTAATAAGATACTCCACTTAGTTATTGATATACAGTAGTGCACAAAAAAAATGTCCTCTCCACTTTTTCGGGTTCACTAAAATAACTGTTTTTCACTCAATTCTCAACGAATTTGAACCAAATTGTCAGGGTAGGTGCCCAATTGGTCCGGCTACTTGTGTTACAGTTTCGGCGCGAAAATTCAAATTTTGGCGGGAAATTTAAACGAAAATACGAAAATCAAATGGTCTCATAAAAACGGCTCTTACTCAAGAAATACAAAAGCTACGCCCGTGAAATAACGGCCACTTATAGACCCAATATAGTGCAATTTTATGTAGAAGTTTCAAAACCCTCGCTCAAAGTACGCGCGAGAATCCGATTTTCAAATTTGGCAAAAAATCGGGATTTATCATCATTTCCAAAGCTAACATTTTGAGGTTCACTAAAATTGCCCGTTTTCAGTCAATTCTCTGCCAATCTGAACCAAATTTTCAGGGTAGGTGCCCAATTAGTCCGGCTACTTGTGTTACAGTTTCGGCGCGAAAATTCTAATTTTGGCGGGAAATTTAAATGAATATGTGAATATCATATAATGGTCTCATAGAAACGGCTCTTACTCAAGAAATACAAAAGCTATTCTGGTGAAATCATGGCCGCTTATAGACCCAACATAGTGCAGTTTTATGTAGAAGTTTCAAAACCCTCGCTCAAAATACGCGCGAGAATCCGATTTTCAAAATTGGCAGAAAATCGGGATTTATCCATTTCCAAAGCTAACATTTTGAGGTTCACTAAAATTGCCTGTTTTCAGTCAATTCTCTGCCAATCTGAACCAAATTTGCAGAATAGGTGCCCAATTGGTCTAGCTAACTCTGCCAGAATTTCGGCGCGAAAATTCAAATGTTGGCGGGAAATTTAAACATTAGCAAGAACATTTTTTGCAGGATACTTTGTAGTTTAAATTTCCCGCCAAAATTTGAATTTTCGCGCCGAAATTCTAGCAGAGTTAGCCAGACCCATTGGGCACCTATTCTGCAAATTTGGTTCAGATTGGCAGAGAATTGACTGAAAACGACCAATTTTAGTGAACCTCAAAATGTTAGCTTTGAAAATGGATAAATCCCTATTTTCTACCAACTTTGAAAATCGGATTCTCGCGCGTACTTTGAGCTAGGGTTTTTAAACTTCTACGTAAAACTGCACTATGTTGGGTCTATAAGCGGCCATGATTTCACCAGAATAGCTTTTGTATTTCTTGAGTAAGAGCCGTTTCTATGAGACCATTATATGATATTCACATATTCATTTAAATTTCCCGCCAAAATTTGAATTTTTGCGCCGAAACTGTAACACAAGTAGCCGGACTAATTGGGCACCTACCCTGAAAATTTGGTTCAGATTGGCAGAGAATTGACTGAAAACGGGCAATTTTAGTGAACCTCAAAATGTTAGCTTTGGAAATGATGATAAATCCCGATTTTTTGCCAAATTTGAAAATCGGATTCTCGCGCGTACTTTGAGCGAGGGTTTTGAAACTTCTACATAAAATTGCACTATATTGGGTCTATAAGTGGCCGTTATTTCACGGGCGTAGCTTTTGTATTTCTTGAGTAAGAGCCGTTTCTATGAGACCATATGATTTTCGCATTTTCGTTTAAATTTCCCGCCAAAATTTGAATTTTCGCGCCGAAACTGTAACACAAGTAGCCGGACTAATTGGGCACCTACCCTGAAAATTTGGTTCAAATTCGTTGAGAATTGACTGAAAAAGAGTGATTTTTGTGAACCCGAAAAAGTGGAGAGGACATTTTTTTTGTGCACTACTGTATGTACAGGGTCCGCCAAAGAAACAACCCAGCAGATTTTTCGCTGTAGCTACTGCAAATCTTAACCGATTTGAATGAATCCTATTTTAAATGAAAGACAGATAAATTCTTGAAAGATCGATGTAACGTTTATTAAGATAGACAGCTTAGTTCCTGAGATATTTCCCCTCAAAATCAAAACAGAGAATTTGGCAATGAACAAGAGTGATAAATAACAAACAGCAGATTTTTTACTTTTGCAACCATGAATCTCAACCGATTTGAATGAATCATTTTTTGAATGAAAGATTGATACATTCTTCAAAGATTGGGCAATTTTTAGTGAGATTCAAAGTTTAGTTCTTGAGATATTTGCCTTCTAAGTCGAAAAAGATTTTGGCAAAGAACAAGAACGACTCCGTTGCATTTCATAATAAAGCAGATTCCTACTGCTGGGGCTAATGATACTTTAGTCTTGAAGTAAACCGAGTTTCTGCATCACCAGTAAAACCTCCAATAATAGCCCCTAGCAGTTGCAGGATCCCTTTTATTACGAAGTGCAGAATAATAAAAAAATCCCTCTTGTTCACTGCCAAAATCACTGTTTTGACTTTGAGACCCAATATCTGAGGAACTAAGCAGAGTGCATTAATGAAAATTTCAGCAGTCTCTTAAGAATTTATTTACCTTTCATTTAAAAAAGGATTCATTCAAATCGGTTGAGATTTGCGGTTGCTAACTACCTACAGTACAAAAGATCTGCTGGGTTGCTTGTTTTGGTGCACCCGTAATATGCAAATTTCCGCCAGACAACTCACTTTTCTCGCGCTGCATCTTCTCTTGGTCGCTCTTCCTCGCACTCACTTCCTCTCCCTCAGCCAAGACCCTGATGATTGCCGACAAGGTCTCTTCTGTATTCTCCTCGACCTCATTTTCTGCCATTTGCGGCAGTCCGCGCTTCTTCCTGTAAGACTGGAACAACTCTCCAGTGGCTGAGTCGAGACAGGTACTCTGAAAACTTGTCCATCTCCTTCTGATACTGTAAATACAGTACACTCTAACTGACCGGAGGACAGCCGCCGGGACCGGCACAGAACATGACACCACAGACCATCTGAATGTCATAGGAGCCGTCTAGTCTGAATGCCTTCATGTGAGCAGCTAATCGGTTGTTCTTGAAGTCCTGGACCACTGGGCCCACCAGAGCCGGGTATCTTGGACAGCTGAAACCTTACAAAGTAGTGGAGATCATAGAAAAGCTGCACTAACACAACACAACACAACATGACATGACATGACATGACATGACACAACACAACACAACACAACACAACACAACATAACATAACATAACATAACATAACATACAATATAACACAACACAACACAACAGAACATAATATAACACAACACAGCACAATATAACACAACACAACACAGCACAATATAACACAACACAACACAACACAATGAAACACAACACAACACAACACAACATGACATAATATATTATAACATAACTAAC
Organism: Sabatieria punctata; assembly: GCA_030248155.1. Classification (NCBI taxonomy): domain Eukaryota; kingdom Metazoa; phylum Nematoda; class Chromadorea; order Araeolaimida; family Comesomatidae; genus Sabatieria; species Sabatieria punctata. The sequence goes on from JASANB010006457.1 coordinate 18,575, forward strand.
CCATTGTCGATGACCTTGAAAGGCACACTGTCGCCTGTGCCACCCACTCTTGTGGCAGTACAGTCCATGATTAGCATATTAGCTGGACCAGCTTGCTCCGACTTAGCGATCAGATAGACCTCCTCTCCGATGGATGTCTGAGTGACCATGTTGTTATTGGCGTCAACGAACATCAGACTAGCCGATACTGGACCCGGGGTTCCGGCTGGCAGGGTTTGAACTTGCGCTTCTCTGCAATTTTTCTTTCTATACATGGTATTTGTGCAGAACAAGCAGTTACCCAGCGTCGTAAATAGTAGTCACAACGACAGAGCCCTCTCCGATTCCCTTCAGAGTTGTGTCGCAGGAAACCCTATAGAACCGGTCCCACTCAGTGGTGACTTGATGAGGCAAAACACCATCCAATGATACCACCACCAGTGCTTCCAATTTTCCGTCCTAAAATACACACACTCCTGACATTTTCAAGAATTCATTTATTTCAGTCAGGCACTAACGACGTTTATGCCACTGTACTGTTTATCGTAGCAATCCCTTCAAATTTCTTTCAGATTTCGTACCTTATACAGTCAGGCACTTAACGCCGTTTATAGTACCCCTACCCATGGCCATGGGTGCTGGTACCATATACATGTATGGTACCAAAAACATATGGTATGAAATCTGAACAGAGTGGTACCAAATATGGTACCGGTTACGGTACCAATGCGTACAGTAGGTAGGGGTACCATATATGTACCACCACAAGCCCCGAACGTGGGGGTACCTTAAATGGTTCCGGTACCATATATATTGTACCACTACCCTAGGTACCGGTACCATATATAGTGTCGGTACCATAAACGGCGTTAAGTGCCTCGCTGATATATGGTACCGGCATGCATGGACATGAAGGATAAGGGTACCACATAAAATGGTACCACCACTTTCTTTCCTAGAAGGAGAAATCAGGTATACCTTCAGTTTGGTTCCGCAATCAGTGCTAATGGTGGGTGGCGGGAAGGTCATTTGAATTTGGCGCGCATTCTGCACAACTTGACTGCAGCTGCTAAACCTCTCAGCGGCGTAAATGGCACCGGTGTAGGGCTCTTTGGTGTTCACAACGAATCTGATGCCGTCGTTTGTACAGATAGCCATACCGCCGAACTGAGATTCTAAACAAAACTCTTTTTTCACTCTAACCATTATAAGCATCGGTGGTTCAGTGGTAGAATGCTCGCCTGCCACGCGGGCGGCCCGGGTTCGATTCCCGGCCGATGCAATCTTTTTTGTCGTCTTTCTTTTTACGTAACTCACCGCAGTTGAACTCGTAGTAGTCGGTAGAGGGGTTGCTCTTCATTCCAGCTTGAGCGCGGTTAACACCGTAGACGTAGCAGGTTAGCTGGGTTCGGTCGTAGTTGAGTGCTTTGCAGTCGAGGTTCTGGAAGCACAGAGAGATGCAATCACTGACGGTCACTCCTTGGGCTGTGGCGATTGGTTGAGCTTCGATGGCCGATCCGATAAATCGCTCGAATGCTGCTTGCTGTCTGCACGTGCTGCTTGTAAGGTCGGCTGAAATCAATGATCAATCGATTAGTGATGTAAAAAATTAATTTAATTGTAATTGAAATTCGCATAATTGGCCCGTTTTTAATTTCAATTCAATTAATTTAATTTAATTGAAATTCAAAAGTTGGGCCATAATTTAATTGTAATTTAATTGAAATTCGCCTGGAATTTCAATTATATTTTCAATTATTTCTTGTGGTGAATGTAAGGAAATGTGCAAGTATTAGAGGCGCTAAGGACTTCAAATAAAAACCTATTTAGGGTTTGTCACCTCTTTATACAGACCTCACTATGTTTTGTAATATTTTATGATCTGCTTTTTATTTCGTAGTTCATAAATGCCAAAACAGTGATTTTTGATGTACGGTGAATTGACTGACACCCCCTTTTTGGCAAAGGTACCTAGGAAGTGATGCTGCTCAAAAATGTTGGAAACCTTCAGTTCAGATTATGCACTGATATACTGTATAGTAATAATGAACTAACTGTAAATTTCCCCCAGAATGCCATTTTTTGCGTTTTTAAAAGGCAACAATATAAAATTTTCTCGCCTGGTTGGACAGCAGGCTAACAAGGTGTCTCTAAGCTTTTACATGGACATTTATTTTTCTAAGTCCTGAGTCACTGTCACTGTCTTTTAACAGCAAAATTACAATAATTTTCAAAAAATTGAAAAAATAATTGAAATATATTGCATAATTGAAATTTTCCGAGGTTTCATAATTTAATTGAAAATATAATTGTAATTGAAAATAATAGAAAACTATTTCAATTAATTTAATTTAATTTAATTGAAATTAAAAACTGAGCCCATAATTTAATCGTAATTGAATTGAAATTCAAATTCCATAATTTTACATCACTACAATCGATAGCTCACTATCTATTTATACAGTTAGGCAGGCACTTAACGCCGTTTATGGTATCGACACCATATAAGGTGCCGGTACCATACATGGTCCCACTGCCTAAGGTACCGGTACCATATATGGTACCGGCACCTTATATGGTGTCGGTACCATAAACGGCGTTTGTAGAAGGCCTCTCTGTTTTATCTTTTGCTTGGTTTTAGCTCTTAAACGCTATTTTATTTGGCAGCATAAAATAGCGATTTTAGCCTAGCTTACTGAAATTTTTGACCCCCCCCCCCGAACCGACCACCTGCTAGGTACTGTTGTTTGTGTATACACATACACATTTACCATACACAAAAATACACATTGTTTTCTCAATGCGTATACACATACACATACACATACACATTGAAAATTCGGATACACATTACCATACACAAACAGTACTCTAAATGTGTATTTTTGTGTATGTGTATTTGATCAGCAAAATTCGATAAAATTTCAAACAGAATCGTAAAATTTCAATGTTTTTGCTGCAGCTATAAACAGTTGATGTCCTCATAAAGCCTTCACACGGCCTAAGTAACTCAATTTCAAAGCTATCCAACGTTTCAAGCAGTAGACATTGAAATTGTTGAATTTTCTGGCATTTCTGGCTCTAAATCTACCAAATATTTTGCATTTTCAGTACAATACACATACACAAATATACACAAAAATACACATTGTTTTGCTGAATGTGTATACACAAATTACCATACACATTTGAAGGTAAATGTGTATACACATACACATACACATACACAAACGGAAAATCCAATACCAAACAACAGTATGCTAGGGAAACCCCCTCCTCCCCGGGCCCGGACCTGTTTGTTACATACATATGTTACATGTTTGATTAATAATTTTCTAATCAATCGTTAATCGAAATTACAATCTACTGAGAAATGCACAGCTTTTCTTCCTGATGTCAACTACAGAAAAGACATTTTTGTGTTAAGTTACACTAAGCATCGGTGGTTCAGTGCAGGGTTGTATATTTTTCCGAAAAAAACCTCGGCCTGTTTTTTTCCAGTTTTTTTCCGTTTTTTTTCGGTTTTTTTCCTAAATCGCGGAAAAAAACTCCAGCCCAAGTTCTGAGTATCCTAGGCTGGTTTTATGATTCCTAACGCTTTCTAGCGCCTTCCTCAGTCTTGCTAGACCAGAAATACACGTGTTACATAGATATAAATCACGAAACTGGCATGAAATAGTGCCTGACAGGTTCCATAAATAACGCTATATGCAAATTTTCTTACAGCAGTTTGCATTTTTGTTTTTTCATGCCAAATTTGGTCTTTTTTGTTGTTTTTCTAACAGTTTTGAGTCAGTATGGCCTATTATACATAGCAAAAGTCCATTTTTTAAACGAAAAATGACGTAAATTAGCTATTTTTAGCTTGAGTTTTTTTCCGCGATTTATGTTTTTTTCCGACCCTTAGGAAAAAAACCGGTTTTTTTCCGGAAAAAAACAGTTTTTTTCCGGTGTTTTTTTCCCACCTCACATCCCTGGTTCAGTGGTAGAATGCTCGCCTGCCACGCGGGCGGCCCGGGTTCGATTCCCGGCCGATGCAACATTTTTGGCAGTTTTCGTTACACCCAAGCTGACATGGGCACCTATTGTACGTACCCCCCAGTCAACCGCTATCCCACTCATGAAATTTTTGGAAGAATTTTGTACTAAAAGTATGCTAGAATAGGTGTAAATGCGCTCAGAACAGCTTATTTTAACGAAAAATAATCCAAAAAACCTTGATTTAGCCAAAAATCGGACGCACAGGCTCTCCTACCCCCTCAGGAATTGAAAATTCTACCCCCTATCAGCCTAAATACTAACCCATGTCTACACCCAAGAACACCAAAACAAGTCAGTGACTAGATTTTGTTGCAACCAGTCAAAATGGACCATCAATAAAAGCAGACAGACCTGCCACACAAATAGGTTCGTAGTAATCCTTGTCCTCATAATTCGGCTTTCCTTGCTGGTCGGCGCGCGAGAAGGTGTCTTCGTCAGAGATGATGCACTTCTTTGCCGACGGTGAGAATTCCACCGACCGACAGAAGGTATTCAACGAATCGAGACACTTCTGGAGACAGAACGACTCTTGCGCTTCAATCGAGCTGGTGTGATCGTAATAATGAATCTCGAAGCTGGCCGTCTTAACAAAAACCAAATTGCCGCCGATTTGACCACAGCGCGTTTGACCTAAAATTGATTCGACGCTCCGGAGAATGCTTGGGCTTCTTTCTAGCCGAACTTACGCGTCAAACAGTTGTTGTCAAAGTAGTCCACCGGCTCGCCAGTGGCCTGGCGCATGTACTGGGGCTTGGTGCGTCGGTCCTCAGTGCTCATCTCGCAGAAATACGTATTGTAGTTGTAGTTGACCGATCGACAGACGAAACTTTCTTCCGTCAGACACGCGCCCAAGCACTCCTCGCGTGTGGCTACCTATATCGATTTATTGATTTTTCTTCACAATACAGATGAAAATTTGAATTTGAACCTGAATAGTCTTTTTAACGAATCCCTCTAGCAATGACTTTCGTATCCTCTCGAACGTGTAGGAACGGAACGTACAGCTTTGGTGAGTGGACACGCCTGAAAACCCGTCGCGGTTAGGTTTCAATGTCTTCTCGCCTCCACCACCTACTCACCAGGGATGCAAACTTTCTCATAGTAAAAGTTGTTGGCGCTTGGGTTCGGCGCCAGCACTCCCGATCCGGCCGGAGTGGCGGCATTATCAAAGAAATAGCAGGTCTCTCTGCCGTCGTAGTTGCTAAAAATTGCATATAATGGTACAAAAAGCATTGGAAGCGTGACTGTGACGTACAAAGAAGCACAGGCTCTCTGGGCACCGGTGGTAGGTTCGACGTTGTTGCGGCAATACTGGGAACAGGAGAGGTCGTCTCCAGCGGTTGAAATCACCACAGGAGTACCGGTCAGACGCGCGCGCGAAATTCGAACGAAAGCCGGTGATTCATTGGGTTTGCAGGTGTAGACTGAAACATGAACTGGGGGTAATTATGTTTTCCATTAGTTTCGCTACATTTTTGGTCAGAGTACTAGCGTGATCAGTTTGACAGCAACTCTTTCATTTAATTATAATGCGAACCGGCATTGGGTACTGTATAGTGCTGTTTATATGAAGTACCCGGGTATATATGGCACTTAGGGGTTTGCGAAAATTAAATTGAATTCATTTATGGTACCCGGGTACTACATACGTATTGCACGCTACAAAATCTGCTGTATAAGAAACTACTAACAATCATACATGTAACAGCTCCGGGCCGACCTGGGGGGAGGGGGGTAGGGGGGGTTTTTTCCTCAGGTGGGGGGTCGACGGGGGGGTTTCGCCCAGGTGGGGGTCCCAAATTTCAAAAAGCTCCAAAACGCCTAGAAATGCGTTTTTAGCACGTTTTTTTCAAAAAGGACGCTAAAAATCGCTATTTTAAGCTGCCATATAGCGTTTTAAAGCTAAAAACAAGCAAAAAATGACAAAAAGAGCTTCCAAAAACACCGATTTTTCTTCAATATCAGCAGTGGAAACGCCAAATTCGGTTTCCAAAGGCTTTTCAAGTGAATTTTAGGCTAAAAATTAGTGATTTCTGACCCAGTTTGTTAATACTGGAGCCACTACCACGACTTGTATTTTTTGGTTGGGGGGAGGGGTCCCTTAACCTGTCTCGGGGGGGGGGGGGTGAGGGGGGGGTTGGCCTTTCCAGCAGGGGGGGGGACCCCCCCAAACCCCCCTAGTACATGTATGCTAACAATAGTATGTGAAGTTCTTTGCTCAAATTAAGGCCTAGTTAAAAATACAGTAGGTTCTTTACTAACATCAGAACCTCTATGATTACATTATCTACTGTTTTTCTTCACACAAACAAGGTCTACCACCAAAAATCCTGTATTATTCGCACGCTTCGTATTGATAACTGCTCACTTCAGAATAAAAATATATCTATACTTATAAATTTACTATAAATAATGGCACTAAGTGCCACTATAAATAGGGGACGATATATTGTGGTTTTTATGCACCTTGTGGGACCTTTAAAACCTACAAGGTTCGATTAAGCTTTAGGCAGCCCTTTCCGCCAATAAACTCAAGTTAACCTAATCTAGCTTGTGATTTCTTGTTCCTCTATCACACGTATCGAATGAAACAATATTCACTGAAATACGGTTTTTAGCTCAAATTATTTGGGTATGTTACATAGGTACTGGCTGGGAGTAGGTAATGAGTTATTCTGGCCCTCTCACAGTAACAGCGATTAATTCGATTATATATTAGAATGCCTTGTTGGTCCCTTGAGAATAAAAGGAGCAAGGGCAGCCATTAAGCCTCGGATCTGAGAACGAAGATGAGACCTAGTGCCTTAATTCGGCGAGGGACTCAGGCATTAGGAGCGTTAGGCATCTCAGAAAATCGCCGCCCCGCCAAGGTCATTGCCTCCGATGATGCAGCAAGCGAGCGCGCAAAAACTTTTACAGGAATGTCTCCCGTTGCACTCTTTACGCTCCGATGAAATTCGATTACCCTTGGCCACTTATGAGTACGCGCCTATTATACGATCGTTTTTCTGCCCGCACCGGAATGAGGCTTATTTCCGCGCAAATATCACTATTTCTCAGACGGCCTACGCCAAATTGCTGCACATAAATTTGACACGTTGCACTACAAGGAGGACAAAAATAAATTATGCGGCACTGTGGACAAGACACTGTGTGAAAATTTCGGTCACTCTCCGACGGGCTTACAAAAAATTGCGAGCTACTCTTTTGAATTGTCAAGAAAATCGCGAAATATTTCGCGATTTTCTTGACAATTCAAAAGAGTAGCTCGCAATTCTTTGTAAGCCCGTCGGAGAGTGACCGAAATTTTCAAAATTGCATAGCCAATAAATTTTTCCTATTCCCACAAATTCTGGTCAACAGTTCTGAATGTCCTGCGAGGCTTTACGTAAATTAAAAACTCGTAATAAATTGTTCCCGGCTCAACTTGACAGGAAACACCATTTACCGAAACGAAACCATTCTGTAAAATTGTAAGCTAGTTTTTTATAGTCAAATCTTAACTGAACTATTAACTTTTCTAAGTGCAATCATCTAACAAAAAACTTTACTTGAGAAGCTTCGTCTTTTCAAATCTTATTGATGATAAAAGCACCTACTAAAATTGATGGACGAACAATATTCGCAGTACGTAACGAACGCAGACGTACCAAGGTAGCGAAGCGAAAGAAAGTTAACCCGTTAGAAATTATTTTCTCCGAACATCTCTATTTGTGTTGGCTTACCGACATAAATAAAGTGAAAACTCCAGCAGGAGCTGACGAACAAATCTAAAGAACACAAATTGAATTTGAATTGAAAACGTTTATTCATACGAACACTAAATTTTTGTTCGTTAAACTCAGTAGAAGACTTTAAGTCAAGTCAAGTCAAATCAAACTCAGTAATGTTAGACGAACGGATGCCACTTTTGTACATATGTATAGCTACATACAGTAGTATGCTATCTACCAAAGCCTATTTGCCAACGTGTCAGTGGAAATTAAGTGCCAAGAGGTGCGAGGGTGTCAGCGACCCCGGCGGCAAAAGTTTACGACTTGCCAAGACAAGGCAGACAGGTGTGCGAAATTAAGGCGACGGCGCAGAATCCAGTCAAGGTCCTGAACTCTTACGGCCAAGGTCAATTTTCACCAATTACACAACACACCACTGGCACCGTTAATCGGTCAACTGTCTATAGGTGCAATAATTTGCATAGAGCGGGATGCTACTGCGCATAGAATACAGCTACAGAATTTTGATTAAATTACAGATTTACAAAGTAAATATTTTTGACGACAAAGATGGTAGAAGAGAAGTACTTGAAGAAAAACAAGAAGTATAAACTGACCGGCCAAGCCAAGACCGAGGTTGAGCAGGAAGAGCAAAAAGCGACCGAAACTGCGCAGTCTGAAATCCATTTCGAATCGAAAAGCCTTGGTCCGACCTCGCTCCCTTTTCACAAAGAAGACACTGCGTCTAAAACGACCTCAACATAGATTGGGAGAGCACAGAGGGAATATAGAGAGAGACATACACAAACGAGACAGGAAGAGAGTCTTTGAGAGCGCCGAGCGATCTGCGCCACCAAACCGAGCCAACTGACGGAAGCGCCCAACTTTCGCTCTGTGTCGGCCGGGTCGTTACCCCAGTAAGAAATCTGTGTCATCTTACACTGCGTCAAGGACACCGCCTAGCCCGCTGGGGACACTCGCGCCTCTGACCCCTACACCCCACGCAACCGCACCCCTCGATCACGCCCTTCGCACCGGTCCGGTACCCTACATATCTAGGTTGTACAGCATGTCTAAAGTTCGTGCTACTCTATCTGTTCTTCCAATTAAACGACTAGGTCAGTCTAGTGGTACAGTAGTATGTAGATTGATGAATTTCGGAGCAATATTTTTGAAACTGTTTAGAATTTCAGACCCTAACATTACTCGAATTATCGCTTCTTAGCTGTAGTTGAGCCAATTTACCGCTTTGTAGCCAAAAAATTGCGATTTTAGAGCGGTTTTAGTACTCTAGGTAGTCTTCATATTACCGTATAGTGCTGTTTATAGTGCCCGGGTACTATATATGGCACTTAGGGTTTTGCGGAAATAAAAGTGAATCCATTTATAGTACCCGGGTACTATATGGCACTCTATAAATCTGCTCTATAAGCACCTAACAATAGTATGTGAAATTTCTTGCTAGAATTACGGTCTACTTGTCAAAAATAGGTTCTTTACTTACATCAGAACCTCTATGATTGCATTATCTACTGTTTTTATTCGCACAAACAATGTTTACCACCAAAAAATCCTCTAAGGTTCGGGCATTTTGTATGAAGAACTGCTCGCTGTAGAATAAAAATCTGTATCCATTTATAGTACCCCGGGTACTATAAATGGCACGAAGTGCCGCTTATAGTACCCGGGGTACTATAAATAGGGGGTACTACAGCACTATACGGTAGTGGATTAACGTTTCAAGTTATATACAGGTTGTTCAAGAAAACAGGAATTTACAAACAGCTTGAGTTTGAGTTGATGGAATGAATCGTTTAGCTTTTTGTCTCATTTGAAAGAGCGCGCAATGCCCGATAAATTGGTTGGTCACCGGTCAAGGACAAACCACTGAGTCGTCGGGCACCGCTAAACTTTAACGTCTGTGTCTTAGCACGATTCCATTGTCTCCTGTTTTTTTAGGTTTTCTGAAATTTTTTGGATTTAATTTCAAATTCGGAACGCTAAGCTTCCTACAAAGCCCGGGGTGCCTCCAGTACCATAAACGGCGATAAAGTGCCTGACTGTAATACAGTATAGATAAGAAATGTCCCATCGCTTTTTCGGCCTTCACTCAAACGTTTCGTTCTCAGTCACTTCTTTACCGATTTGGCTCAAATTTTCAGCAAAAATTAAAAACATGGTTGGCTAAATATTCTGCAATTGTGGTGCCAAAATTCCGACTCACACTGGTTTTATGACCCGAAAACTAGGAATGAGGGTGGTCCACGCAAATTTAATTTTTTTCGGTAATACAAGGAGTACAGTCCTGAAACTTGCAGGAATGATTGGTGTTGCTATTGGGCATAACATACTAAGCGGGCAGCCCTGTAGCTCAAAGGGCACTAAAATGGGGGAATTTCAAAAACATGACGAAATATGACTTTTCTTCGTAAAACCGGCAAAATGACGATTCTAAAGATTTTCAATTTTCAAAAAACGCTGCAGGGATGGTTACTATGGTGTGGAACAGAGTTTAAATATCAGGTTCATTTATTTGTCGAACTTCCTGCTACAATCTATGTTGATTAACAACAGATTCAGTGCTTTGATTCTAGAAGGTGCAGATTTCTTAACTATGGGTTTTTCACTCATGTTTTTGAAATGCCTCCATTTTAGTGCCCTTTGAGCTACAGGGCTGCCCGCTTAGTATGTTATGCCCAATAGCAACACCAATCATTCCTGCAAGTTTCAGGACTGTACTCCTTGTATTACCGAAGAAAAATAAATTTGCGTGGACCACCCTCATTCCTAGTTTTCGGGTCATAAAACCAGTATGAGTCGGAATTTTGGCACTAAACTTGCAGAATATTTAGGCAACCATGTTGTTAATTTTTGCTGAAAATTTGAGCCAAATCGGTAAAGAAGTGACTGAGAACGAAACGTTTGAGTGAAGGCCGAAAAAGCGATGGGACATTTTTTTATCTATACTGTATACAGAATTGGTACCATAAAGTGATCCGACCGGTTTTTTGCACTTCCGATCGATTTTTCATTCAAATTTACAGCGTATATTACATGTAGTGAAACTGTTGGATGTGTTTTATCAAGAATGCATAATAAAGCAGCAAAAATGCTCCACACAAGGGCCGGTCTTCCATGCGCTGGGCAAAAATTTCCAGAGGAGAAGCGAAATTTCCGATAAAGAGTTCTCTCAGGCACTGCTAACTGCTGTATGCAAATTTTCATTTACTGTATTGTATAAAGAATCATAGTAGAAGCGGATGACAAAATGATGATGGAAAAATCTTCAACAAACAGTTCCTAAAGCAACTTTATTGATTTGATTAACTGACTGATTTGCAACTCTCACAACGATACATTTATGTTTGCATGTAGAACGTGTATTCTGCTTATTCTGTCTATCTCGTAGTTCAACCATTCACTGGTTGATTGAATTTCAAATGCACGAACTCTATCAAAGCATTTGCGATAAACCTGCGATGCTATCACGCCAACTCATGTTGAGCCGTAATCAAAAGTACAACCTACAGATCCAACTCTCAGCCCAACAGAGAATGGCTGAGTTGTTTCGCGGATGCCTCTCACTGATATTTCTGCTTTTCTTTGCCGCCGTGCATTCATTTGAACTGCAGTTTCCAAGCGACCGTCGACATAAAAGTATTCAAAAGAGGTGCTGGATATTTCGGACATGGCAGCAGACATGGGCTAGGGGTTGACCATCAGGAATTTTGTATAGAAATTTACAATGAAAATATGCCTCAGCTCAGAATAGCATATTTTCACCTATTTTTGCGAAAAATATGTTTAAAAACCTTGATTTTAGCAAAAAAATCGGTTTATCCCCTCAGGATTTGAAAATTGCCCATGTCTGCCTGGCAGACTTGTGATCATGTGTATATCATATCTATGTAGATTCCCATTGGTATGCCAGAAGACGCGTTGCGCCCTTCCAAAACTTCAAGCCTCACAGCGGAGTACCAACTTCACAGGATTGCAGCGTGAATGCTTCAACAGCCGACGACCGACACCCATTCAGAAAGCCGTCTCAAAAGGAATCCTGCCCTGGCAATTCCAAGCAGTGTTCTATGAGCACGACCAGGCCTTAAACTGCAATAGAGTGAAGTACTGTAGCTTATGGGGTTGGTCTGCATATTATAGGCAGGTCTACAAACGTAGCTGGTACATAACTGGCCACTCACACTTGCTGTGCAGTGAGTCAAAACGCCAGGGCTGCCGGTTCAAACAGAATCTGGACAGAGCACAGATGCTCATCTGTACAGTAGGTCTGCCGGCTACAGTCATGCTGAACATGGTCAACATAGCAGTACTGAGGAACGTTCTGACAGAGAGCAGCTCAGCAGCACTGTATTTCCATATTGGGGAAATAGTCACAGATCTACTGCTTAATCTGCAGTTGTCACTGAGTTATCTAAGGGTATACATTTCTCTAGCGGCCTGGCTTAAGGGCTGTGTTATAATGAGTTATGTCTGGTTTACTGGAACTGCTACAGCTGTGGAAGGCTACCTTCAAACAGTAAATCAGTGCTTTCTGACAGCGCTTATAGCTGACAGATGGGTGGCAATCAGATGGCCAGTTCGCTATAGAGTCATGCAGCACAAACGTCGGGCCACCCAGGCCACTGTGGCCATTGTCCTCTTGCCTTTTCTCCTCTACATTCCCAGCATTCTGTTCTGCACGTTTTGTTGTTCAAATAAGCTGTTCGGCTTCTGGTATTCGAAGAAAATCATCTTCACACAACACCCGTCGAACATCTATCATTCCATCAACTTTGCAACTCGTAGCTTCGGCTTTCTAGCCGTGCCCACCCAGTTCCTGTTAGTGGTGTTGTTCTTGCGAGACTGGAAGAAAGTAGGCATGGCTCGTAGTCTGGAAGACAGTGCCTCGCGTAGACGAAGTGAGCGAACTAAACGCAGACTCTTGTTTGGAACTGTAGGACTGAATCTGACCAGTGCATTGGTATTTCTGATTCAGTCTGCAGTCAGTAGTGCACTGCACAGTGAAGTCTGGTGGATGTTGGCGCTGCTGCCGGAGGGCTACTCTCGGCAAAGCATCTACCAATTGGTGCGGCTTGTCGTCTTGTTCACGTCTTATTTTAACGGCAGCGGAAGTGTTCTCTTTCACATTATCTTCACCAAAGCTTACCGTACAGCTTTCCTGAGACTGTACGTTTGTAAGAAGCTTTGCAAGACTCAAAACCTGCCACAAGTTCGCAGTACAGCCGCTGCGAAAGGCAAAACCCATAATCCAAGACAGGCTTGGAAAGACTAGGTTATCTTGATATGGTTCCTTTCCTTGATTTGTTCTGTCATAGTAAGACGAAACATCTGATGCGCGCTGCCACGCTTGCATAATATTATTCCTCAGTTTGCCCTTTTTGAGCTTCAAACCTTCGGCAGCCAACCTGTATCATGTATACATGTCATCTACATTACTCTGTCCGTGCTGTGCCAGTGAATTTTTGGAAAATACACAGGGTGTCCCAAACAATAACATTTCCTTTTTTCTGACATTTCCACAAATTTTGACCAACTTGGCTGAAATTTGACCGGTAGGTGGCTAAATAGAGGAGCTTTTGTGTGTCAAAATTTGGTGGAGCAGGCTTGACCCAGTCCTGAGAAACTCACGAATATGTAAATTTGTTAATTTCCTGTACTAGAAATGGCACCAAAATGGACACTTTTCATTTTCCTGTCATTTCCGCAAATATTCGCCAAATAATCTGAAATTTGCAGACAAAATTTTGGTATATTTTATGTGCTATAATTTCATGCATTTTTGAACGACAGTCTTGAGAAAATAAGGATTATGCTAATGATCTGTTCTGCTCATTCAAAGAAGCAGATGTTCGGGAATTCCTCATTTTCTCAACACCATGTCATTCTAAATATGAAATTATAACATATAAATTATACCAAAGTTCTGAAGAGTTTCTGCAAAGTTCAGGTCATTTAGCGAACATTTGCAGAAATTATAGCAAAAAGAAAAGTTTCCATTTTGGTGCCATTTCTATATGCATTGTAATTAATAAATTTCACAAATCCGTGAATTTCTCTGGACTCGGTCAAGCCTGGTGCCACCAAATTTTAGGCTCCACTATTTTGCTAGCTGAGTTAAATTTTCGGCCAATTTGGTCAAAATTTGCGGAAATGGCAACAAAAAGAAATGTTTTCATATTTTTGGGACACCCTGTACATAATGTGTACGTATGTATGGATGTGCGACTGTGCGTTCTGTTGTGTCCATTGTGTTTAGTAATGACAGTAGTAAAGTACCTCTTGGAGCCTTTTCTCAATCAGTAACAATACCAAAATTTGCTTTGCGGCTCGAGTAAGTGCGAAGACCTTCGAGCCGTGCAGGTTGAAAGCATTCTGGAGTTATGTTGCCTTTCTTTCGTTGTGCGAATGAAGTTATTATTATTGGAGGTAGTGCATCCTTATATTGTGTAGGTAGCCTACTTAGCAATCGACCGGAACCAGAACCAGCCAATTCCGGCCGAAACATTCAAGTAAAAATTTGAAATTTCTCCAGGAAAGTGCTAGTCCAAAATTGTAGTACTAGACAATTATAGGTGTTTTGCTAGGGCTAAGGGGGAAAATACGTTAAATATGTTACATAAAATTGCTAAGCATAAAACCAGTATATTTGGCAACTTTTCTGTACAAAAAAAACCCAGCAATAGAGACAGCTTTTATCGAGTTTACATGCTACAAACTTGACTAATTCACCAAACGGTCACAAGAATAAGGTACAAAGTGAGAAAATAAAATAAACAGCTCGACCAGCCCATAAAGGGGTAGAATGTACAGCAGGATAAAGATAAAGATTAGAGGGAATTTGACAGACTTAGCCGCTTACCAATATCACAAATGCCAACCGACACAACGAAAATCAAGCAATCAGTGCGCCGCAATAACTCCCGATAGACGTTGCAACTCTTGCGACATGGTCTCCAGGTCCTTAAACAGGCCAATCGTCAGCGCTCACGTGGATAGGCAGGAATTTTGGAATTTAGCCATTGTTTATTTGGCACTTCTTGGCTGGGTGCTAGCATAAATTTGCGTTTCTGATCGATTTGAGCCATTTTTACTTATTCCCTGCTGCTCTGTCTGAGCCCAAGTTCCAAGTTCTATGCCAATGGGTTGAAATGGTACTAAAAACGGTCAAAAAAATCGAAAAAATTGCAATTTTAGTCTAAAAATCGCCAATTTTAGTTCAAATCAGGCTGAAAAGTGCCGTGCTGTTTCTACAGACAATTTTAGAGTCTGAAATTCTAAAACAAATATCAAAAATTTGTGGAAAAATTACTTGTCAGAAAACGGGGGGGGCGAAAAATCGTCTCGGGGAGGGGGCAGACCGCCGGAAGACAATACTCCATCCCAAGTTTCTGTGTTTCAGGTGCTCTTGTAGTCTAACAGTAAAGAGCAGAGAGAGCAGTACCTTTTCCAAGTTCATGTTTTTGGTGAGAGTCTCTTCAAGCATAACCTGCAAGCGACGATTCATCTCGCGGATGTCTGGGGCCGAGTAGTCCACCTTGACCAGGTCGATCACTTTCTTCAGACCGCCGGGTAAACGCTGCTCAAAGCTCGGAGAGCCAGGACTGGCTGTGGACACTGGAAACAAAAGCTCTAACACTTGTTAATACAGATGAAACATTAATAGAAAACCCAATAGCTAATATCCCAATACCCTGAATTTTCTGGTAAGCAAATTTTTCAGCAAATATTTCAGCCACATCAAAATTTGGGAAAAACGCCTGTAAAATAGCACTTTTAGCCCAGATTAGCGACTGAAGCCCAAAACTGCAATTTTTAAGCGTTTTTTAGTCCCCAAACCCTTCCATAGAATTTGGTCTCAGAACCACCGGCCGGCGCCTGACCTCCAACCCCTGCCCCCATCCGATTCGATCCGATCCGATCTGGCGGGGGGTACGATGTACAGCCCTACGATCAGACCTGCACGGTCCATTTCGTTACCCCTTATATCGTCATCTCGGACGTTTGCCCTTCTTTCACTGCCAAGCCACTCAAGCCATGCTGTTGGGCGCCAGGTACTAAGAGAGTGCCTGGCGTGGTGACGTCATGGTGCTGACAGCTCCCAACGGCCGCCCGGCCGCAGGCACTAAACCGGTATTGGCCTTATTGCTGGTTTCTCAGACGGCTCCTGACGTCGTTGATCTTCCCTCCAACGCGGCATGCTTTTTGGAGCGGCTTTCGGTGCAACGGCAGATCCAGTTGGTTCCCATTTTACCTACTCACTGTAACCAGTTTTCGGTGGCCTGGGTGGAGCGTTGTGCCGACGACCAACTCTTTGCAGCAAGAAACTTGACGCGCCGAGAGGATGAACCACTACAACCGCTAGGGATGCAGGGGCCGCCGTGACTCAGAGGCAGCGAGCTAGCCACTGAGCCAACGACGCGGCCGCTGCCCCCATTGGCGGATGACCTGTTACATGTATGATAGCAGGTACATCAACTATATGGCAGCGTTTGCGTCAAGCTAT
This sequence comes from Sabatieria punctata, assembly GCA_030248155.1. Lineage (NCBI taxonomy): Eukaryota > Metazoa > Nematoda > Chromadorea > Araeolaimida > Comesomatidae > Sabatieria > Sabatieria punctata. The sequence continues at coordinate 34,829 of JASANB010006457.1, forward strand.
AGCATGTATTAGCACCGTAAAACCGACCGACTAACTGACAATGTATTGTGGTAGAGCATACCAGGTCTGTCCTTAACGTACTGCTCAATAACAGCCGACTTGTTCATAAGATCGGCAGCCATCTGTGCACTGCTGTCTTCCAGCATACTCAGCTGAAACAACAAACACAAATTTAAGATCCAGCTTCTTTATTTACTGCGTCGCTAGAAAGCCAACTGTCGTTCGAACAGGTTGGGTCGGCACAATTCTAATTAGGACGGCTTGTCTGTAAAACAGACAATCAATTCTAGCTGATTTTCAGCCAAAATTTTCGCTTCTAAGCGATTTTTTTACCGTTTTTATCCATTTTCAGTTCAGTGCGTAATCTCTCCCCTTCGATAAATGACCTAATGTACGGAGGGGAGGACCTACCCTTTCTTGCAGTTCGTATTTCTCCTTCTGCAAGGAAGCCACACGATCTATCAGGTCCTGATTTTCCGACTCCAAAACTGTAATCGATGACTCGGCATCGTCTATGCCATCGCCGGTCTGCAATTACTTTGCATTATTGATTAATTACTATGTATCTGTCGGTCGGTCGGTCAGGAGTACCTGATTGGATTGTCGGTCGGTCTCGATTTTGTGGTTGTTTCCGCTGAGCATCGACCACGATGATACACTGCTGCAACAAACACTATCATTATCATTAGAGTGCAAAGAATACCTAAAAACCCAATACCCAATATACCTAAGACCCCCAATACCCAATGCTCAATACTTGCGCAGCTGGGCCAAAAATTGCAATTTCACTGGACAGCAGACATGGGCAAAGGGGGGGCTGAGGGGGTTGGCCCCCATGAGGCTCTGATCTACCCCCATCAGCCGGCCGCTACCCCCTATCAGGAATTTTTGGGAAGAATTTTGTATAGAAAATTATGATAAAAATATGCCTGGAATAGGCGTAAATGAGCTCAGAATAGCTAATTTTAACTTATTTTAATGAAAAATAAGCCAAAAAACCCTGATTTTCGCCAAAAATCGGACTTTTTGGCTTACCACCCCCTCAGCTCCCCATCAGGCGCTCCTACCCCCCTCAGCCCCCTCAGGAATTGAAAATTCTACCCCCCCCCTCAGCCGAAATGCTAGCCCATGTCTGCTGTACAGGTGTATTCCAGTTGCGTACACAAGTTTTGCACTGCGATTAAAATTTTTAAGAGGCCTGGTTGGGCCGCTGCCCAAGCAGGGCGAGAAAATTTTGAAAAATTAGCTTTTCAAAAAGCATTTAGAAGTCATTTTGTTGGGCGTAAATTTTGCAGATATTAACAGTTTTGGGACTTAATGTTTCGTAATTCAGTCGTGTTTCTCCTGGCGAATTTTTTCCTAATTCGGCCGGAAATTGTGTGCATCACCGCAATAGCCATGGGTACGGTACTGGTACATTTCTATTTTAGATTTTCGGGGGAACGGGCTCCGAAAACTCCGGGTTTTGGAACGACGTCGTTTATGGACGGCTCCTTAACGCGAAAACAGCTTCCTAAACCGAATCATCGACTTAACTTTTTCGATTTTTTCAGGTCAACATAGATTTTTCCATATTTTTACCTGTCCCAATTAGTATTGGGTATTGGGGGGGGGGGGTAAAAACCCCCAATACCCTATACCTGGAAATCACCCCAATACCCAATATCAGTTACATCCCCGAGACAATTTTACGACCCGAGGTCATCCGATTTTTTCTTCTTCTTTTATTCGCAAACTTTTACAACTCTTTAGAATTTCAGACCATGAAATTACTACAATCGCCTGTAAAAAAACAACTGTTTTTGACTGTACAGTAGTAAATTACATACATGGGGCGGGAAATCCGATGGGGGCTGGGCTGGAGGTGGTCTCGCTCGGGGGCCAAGAAACGTCCAAGAATGGTCTATTATTTTGCAATTAAAATATCGGCAAGCTACCAGTTCCGTGTAATGTTGAAGTATGCAGCCCAATTATGAATATTACCCGGCATCGTTGAGCACTCGCTTAGACTCAGCAATATCGGCCAGTTCCGGTTTAACGAACCCGGCGCTGGGGGACCTGTTCCTGCCCAACTCCTCTCTCAGACGCTCCTGCAACGAGTCGGCTCGCTTCCTTTCGCTGGCCGCTTGGCGCTTCAGGTCTTTCAACTGAAACACAATCACTCTCACTCTCTTTCACTCTGTATTAGAATACTATAACGATAGCATGCATCGGCTTTAGTCCTCGGGCCGTTTTTTACTAATTTTACAGCTTCAACTACTCTTTCAATTCAGTTAAAAATTCATGCAATAATCACAAATATTTTAGTTGTTTGGAAAATTCGAGAAAAACAAGTAGGGCAATATTTTTGGCCAACTTTCTAATGCAGTGAACCAGGCACTTAACATCGTTTATGCTACCGGTACCTAGACTCGTGGCACCATAATTATGGTACCCCCACGTTCGGAGAATTTGGTGGTACCAAATATTAGTACCTTACGCATATGTACATGTAACAGGTCATCCGCCTAAGGGGCAGGGGTCTGGCGCCGGCCGGGCGTCTGAACCCAAATTTTTAGAGGGGGTTGGTTGGGCACTAAAAAACGCTCAAAAATCGCAATATATCGGCTAAAAAAAATAGTCAAAAATCGCTAATTTGGACTTAAATACAGCTAAAAAGTGCTGTTTTACAGGCGATTTTGGCAATTTTTGTGCCTGAAATTATAAAAAATCGCAAAAATCTGTTCAAAAAATTACTTGCCAGAAAAATCGGAGGGGGTCGGAAAAATCGTCTCGAGGGGGGTCCGCATCCGGGGGGTCTGGCCTAAGTCGGGTGGGGCAGACCCCCGAAACCCTCTGTTACATGTATGACCATACGATACATGGTACCGGCACCATACATGGTACCCCTACCGTGGCACTGGTACCTGTACAGGTACCATACCATACAGACATGTAACCTGTCGGCGTGAGCAGGCGGAGGGGGAGGGGGTTTTCCATGAAGTTGGGCGTCTAGGGAGTCCCAAATTTCAAAAAGCTCCAAAACGCTTGCGAATTCTTTCAGCACGTTTTTTTCAGTAAGGGGGCTGAAAATCGCTATTTTAAGCTGGCAAATAGCGTTTTAAAGCTAGAAACAACCAAACAAACGATAAAAAGGCTTCTAAAAACACCGATTCCTGTTAAATATCAGCAGCGGAAGCGGTTTCCAAAGCCTTTTCTAGCGAATTTTAAGCTAAAATAGTGATTTCTGAGTCAGTTTCTTAGTACTTGAGCCACTACTAAATAGCACTTTACTTGTATTTTTGGGTCCGGGGTCTCTAAACTGTCTCGGGGGAGGGAAGGCTTTGAAAGAGGGGTTCGCCCTTTCTAGTTAGGAGGCGGTAACCCTAAACAGACCTAGTACATGTATAGCACCGTGGTACCACTCCCTTCAGATTTTGTAGCTTACCATAAAAACGGCGTTAAGTGCCTGACTGTAATAACTCTGTTAAGAACTTACCACAGCTTTGTGTTTTCGCTCCAGCACTTTCAATTCCTCTTCTCTGTCGTTGACTTCGGCTTTCAGTCGCGCAATCGATTCCAGGCAGATTTCCTTGTCTTTCTTAGCCTCTGACAGCTTCACGTTGCATTGCTAAAAAGGCCTCATCTATTAGATTAGTCTGTTGCTCGTAATAACTTCAACCAATAAATAAAATATACTTCTTGAAAAGCCGCAAACTCCGCCTCGACTTTGCCCACCAGCTGGTCGTGATTAGCAGCTTGTCTAGCTAAAGCTTCCTGATGTGATTGCTTCTCCTCTTCCAGCTTCTCCTCTGACACTCCCAGCTGCTGCTTCAGCGATTGACAGCTTTGCTCCAGACTCTCAGCTCGGGAGTTTGACTCTGCCAATTCGGCTTCCAGTTCTGCATTGGCCTTTACCGACGACTAAAACTTCGTTACTTAGCTAGTTAATAATAATAGTAATTAATAAGAGCACGCAAAAAGATGAGAGTCCCAATTTCGTTCAAACTTGTGCGTCATGGACTTATCAAAATTCCGGTTGGGGCGGGCTGAGCCCCAGTCCGAAGCGAAGGTAATTAGTTTGAGTATTTTTGACTTGAATAACCAAGTTGCATGTAACGGGGATCTGCGATCTCCGCCGATGCCGCAGAGACCATTTTTCGGACCACAGGTTACAGGTCATCCGCAGATAGGGGAGGGACTGGGTTGCGGGTCTGAGCCCAAATTCTAGGGGAGGGCGTCGGGTACAAAAAGCGCTCAATAATTGCAAAAAATCGCAATATTAGGCTAAAAGGCATACATGTAACAGGTCATCCGCTGAAGGGGAGGGGTTGGGGGTCTGAGCCCAAAATCTGGGCTGGGGGTTGGGAACTAAAAACGCTCAAAACTCGGAAAAATCGCAATTTTTGGGCTAAAAATCGTCAAAAATCGCTAATTTGGTTTGAAATACAGCCAAAAAGTGCTGCTTTACAGGGATTTTAGCAATTTTAGTGTCTGTCATTCTAAAAAAACTGTAAAGATAAGGTGAAAAGAGTATTTGCCAGCATTATCGGAGGGAGGGTAGGAAAAATAATCTCCTGGGGGGTCTGGACTTAAGTTGGATGGGGGCAGACCCCACGGACTCCACTGTTACATGGCTATAATCAGACATGGGCAAAGGGGGGCTGAGGGGTTGGCCCCCCATCAGGCTCTGATCTACCCCCCATCAGCCGGCCGCTACCCCCAATCAGGAATTTTTGGCAAGAATTTTGTGTAGAAAATTATGATAAAAATATGCCTGGAATAGGCGCAAATGAGTTCAGAATAGCTAATTTTAACTTATTTTAATGAAAAATAAGCCAAAAAACCCTGATTTTCGCCAAAAATCGGACTTTTTGGCTTACCACCCCCTCAGCCCCCCATCAGGCGCTCCTACCCCCTCAGGAATTGAAAATTCTACCCCCATCAGCCGAAATGCTAGCCCATGTCTGGCTATAATAGTCCCCTATGAACGTCTCAATTCAGCTCCGGCCCAAGCAGCAACCATACCTGAGCGTTGTGAATCAGCTGCTTCAGACTGTCAATCTCCAGCTGGTGTTCTGCAGTCAGATGGTTGGACTTGCGACTCATTTCCTCCTTCACCTCCTCCACATGACTGGCCATCTCGTCCAGCAGCTGCTTTCGCTTCTCTGCATTCTACAAACAAAACCACTCCACATACTAAAGCAGAGGGGAGCTTAGACCGAGCCAAAGTGTACATTTTCGGCTGCTTGCATCTGTCGCTCCATCTCCAGCACGTCAGACTTGGCTTGTTCCAGCTGACTCGACAAACAGTCGTTGGCACTGTGCGTTTCCTAAAACATTTACTATTACAGTCAGGCACTTAACGCCCGTGGAAGCGGTGTGTTTGTGGGTTCGAAACCTGTCGAGGCGATGGGAAGTAGTCGACACAAAGCCCAACCCAGGCCATCGAAAGTCAGCAATGGCAACTAGATAAATGGGGACCGAACCGGCGCTGTCTTGCACACACCGACAGTAAAAGGGGAGGGTTGTTGTTAAGGAGACTGCCGGACCTTGTGTCTCTTCCTGCTCTATAGCAGTTGGCTACTCCTAGTCCGAAAGGACAAAATGTTACAACAACAACAACAACAACAACGCCGTTTATGGTACCACTCTGTTCAGATTTCGTACCATATAATATGGTACCGGTACCACCGCAGTCGCCGAACGTGGGGCTACCATATAATATGGCACCACTAGCCTAGGTACCGGTAGCATATGGTGTCGTCGGTAACATAAACGGCGTTAAGTGCCTGACTGTATTAGGCAAAATACTACTTTGACCGGAAGGGAAAGTCTGGAAGGACCAATGGGGTAGGTCTGTTATACTGCGAAGCAGGACTATTAGGCGACGCCGATTAGGCGATGCCGATTAGGCGATGCCGATTAGGCGACGCCGATTAGGCGACGCCGATTAGGCGATTTAGCGGTACCATTAGGCGACGGTACTATTAGGCGACAGAAATAATTTTTTTCTATAAGTCCGTACGGCAACATAGGTTACCACTAAAACATAGCACAACAATGCAAACAACACAACAGCAATTAAAACAAAGCATAACAAAATAGCAAAGCAATTTCAAGGACTCATTTAAAAAATAAGTGCAACAGCATGGATGGATAAATTCCAACTCACTGAGCAGTCATTAGTCATTAGTATTTTAAAAAAAAGCCTTTTTTTAAAAAAAAAGAGCCTAACAACACTATGTCTATGTAATGGCTACTTCTTATTATGTGTCTGATCGTTTTACGATTAGTTGTTCAGTTTCAAGGCACACAAGAGCAATTCACCTGCAACTGCAACTGGTAGGATTCGTTCAAGTCTTTCACTTCAGAGATGTCGGCTCTCAAACTGGTCAATCTTTCTTCCAACGACTCTTTCTCTGCCAGCCACATTCCTTCTTTCTCTTTGTACTACAAATCAGTCACACCTCAACTTACGCTTAACATGATATTAGACCAAGTAGGACAGCCGTATCGAAAGAAATCGGAATTTATATACGGTATAGGCCACAAAATGTCCACCCCGTTTTTCGACAATCACTCAAACCCAAACGGCTAGTTCTCAGTCAATTCTTAATCGATTTGAGTCAATTTGTCTCAAATTTTCGGGATTATTTCCTACACGATTGGCTACGTCTATTGGTTTTGGTGCAAAAACTCCACCTAATTTAGTAAAAATTTTGTGCAAGAAAAACTGAAAATCATAGTGGTCTATGGAAATTAGAAGTTACCGCTCAAAATTTTTATGTTTGGTGTAGACCACCACCCTGATTTTTATATTTTTGGCCTAGAGAACCTGCAGGTGAGTTAAAAAATAATATCTATGACCTAATAAACAGCCGAAAACTTTACTTACTTCATCGACGATCTTTAACTCCCGTCTGAGTTCGTGCGTTTGCGTCAGTAAATTGGCCACCTCAGCGTCTTTCTTGCGCACCATATCGTCCAGAGACCGTTTGTATTCCTGGTACTGCCGTTCTTTCTCTTCGTTCAGCTGAATATAACTGAAACATCCAGCCCTCTACTAACTATTACAGTACTTTTTGGTGGTGTAACCTTGTTTGTATGAAGAAAAACAGTCATAGAGGTTCTGATGTAAGTAAAGAAACTATTGTCAGTTTGTTATAGAGCCGATTTTGTAGACTGCCATATACATAGTACCCATGTAATTTTATTTTGGCAAAACCCTAAGTGCCAACGCCAAGGTACTACAGGGTCCGTCAAAAAAAAAACAAACCCGCAGATTTTAGCTGTAGGAACCGAAAATCTCAACCGATTTGAATAAATCCTTTTCTAAATGAAAGATAAATAAATTCCTAGAAGGTTGCTGATTTTTATTTATACACTCTGCTTAGACCCTGAGATATACGCCCTCAAAGACAAAACAGTGATTTTGGCAATGAACAAAAGGGATTTTTTATTATTCCGTTGCACTTCATAACAAAACGGATTCCTACTACTACTGATGGCTATTGGAGACTTTAGTGGAGAAACACACTCTCGTTTACTTCACCAGTAAAGTTTCGTTAGCCCTCAGCAGTAGGAATCTGTTTTATTGTGAAGTGCAACGGAATCGCTCTTGTTCTTTGCCAAAATCTGTTTCGACTTTGAGGGCAAATATCTCAGGAACAAAGCGGAGTATCTTAATCAAAGTTTCACCAATCTTTGAAGAATTCATTTATCTTTCATTTAAACAAGATTCATTGAAATCGGTTGAGATTTGCGTCTGCTACAGTAAAAAATCTGTAGGGTTGATTATTATTGGCGGACCCCTTACAAACAGCACTGGTACAAACAGTATGGTACCACTGTGCTGTAGCAAAGATTAAGTAGACCACTGACCTTTCTTGTTTCTTCCTGTATTTTTCGTTTAGCGACGATATCTCCTGTTTTAGCAGAAGGACCGCTTGACGGTGCTCCTCCTATAACCAAGAGAGCAAGATGATCCGTTCAACAGCCGGCCTACCATGTGCTGCACCAATATTTCGGGAGGAATCACGAATTTGGGGAGAAGCATTTGGCCAATGACAACACCAATCATTCCAGCAAGTTTCAGACCCAAACTCTTTGAATTACCGAAACAATTAGAATTCACACAGATTCTGAGGTTTTGGGTGATAAAACCAGCACGGGTTAGAATTTTTGCACCAAACTTGCGCAGTATTTACCCAGTCATATGGTTAATTAATCCTGAAACTTTGAGGGAAATCGATAAAGAATTGACCGAGAACGAATCGTTTGCGCAAAGTTCGAAAAAAAAGGGGTGGACATTTTAGGCCGACCGCCCTCCCCCCAGGGTTACATGCATGGTATAAAGCGCTTGCATTTTTTTCGTGACCTTCCCGAAATATTGGCGCAGCACATGGTAGGCTGGCCGTAGAGTGGATTATTCTTGTTCCTTTAATATATTCTTGCTGTAACCATGTACTGGGGGCCTTTACCCCCATTTAGCGGTCAGCAACAACTAACTTTCTGTGCATAAAGCTGCTCCTTCCAGCTGTTACATTCATCTGACAAGGAAGCACTTTTCTCAACGGTTTCTGCAATAAATAAACTAACTCTTTAAGCTGGGAAGCAAATAACAAAAAGTACCGTTTAAGGCGGAGACATCACATTCAAGTTGATCTACTTTCGACTGAAGCGATTCTTTCTCGCCGACTGCACTACTAAAATCACAAGTGCTTTCAACTGATGCAAAATAAATTGATCTAATCCTTCTTACCTCAACTGATTACGCAATTCCTCTGAGGCGGTCCGTGCATCTGAAATACAAGAAAACATTGTCATTTTTTTCTGATGCAGAAATCAACCGACCTTCCAGTTCGTGTTTCAGCTGTAGAATTTCGGCTTCCAGCGCTGAAACCTTGTCCTCAGAAGGCGAAATGTCGTCTGAAGCTGGAACTGCAGTCTGATTCTGCTTCTCCTTTTCCAGCTGTTCGCTGTGTGCCATCAACTTAAACGCTAATTTTTCTATGTAGCATACTAGCAATTAAGACAATAAGCAAATACAGTGTCGGTATTTGAGAGAAAAGAGTACCAGAAAATAAGTTAATACTAGATAGGCTGGACCAATAATAATAATAATTTCTGTGAACGAATAGAAATGGCAAAAAGGTACATTTTTACAGCCGTAAATCTCGACCGATTTGAATCATACATGGGCCGGGGGGGGTAAGGGGGGTATACCCCTCCCCCTCGGCCGGCCATACCCCCCCCCCCCCGGCCGTCCATACCACCCCCTCGGCCTCCCACCCCCCCCCTCCCGGAGGGAGAAAATTTCGCTTATTTAAGGCAAAATAGGCGTTTTTTTTGCCTTTTTTGGGGGGGGGAACCCCCCCCCCCCCCCCCCGAGGTCTCAACCCCCCCCACCCCCCCTCCGGATTTTTCCGGCCCATGTATGATTTGAATGAATCCTTTTTGAATGAAAGATAGATAAAAGATAGGTGCAATTTCTCTGCATTGATTTTGATGGCGAATATCTCAGGAACTAAGCAAGGCACCAATCTTTCGAGGATTTATTTGCATTTCATTTAAAAAAGTCATTCAAATCGGTTGAGATTTGCGGTTGCTACAGTAGAAAATCAGAAAGCTGGGGCTTTGGCCTTTGCCGATTGCTCTAATAGCCCAGCTACATGCTCATAGCAGAGAGAGAGACCTTGTTGAATTCGTCTCGCATGGTGTTCTGTTGCAATCTGAACTGTTCCTCTTGGGAGGCCATCTGACGACGCAGGTTGTTCACTTCCTCCTCCATCTGCTCAACGTCTTTGCTCGCCTTTTTACCACCGGCACGGCTGATTAACTGTAATTATATCTCTCTCATTTATAACAGGCACTCGATGAGAAACCAACGTTTACCTTGGAAGCGAACTGTAATGGGTCTTCCACTTTACTTTTATGAGCCGACGCAGAAGTTGACATCTCTGTAAATTGACTTGTCTTACTGTTACAAGTCAGGCACTTAACAACGCCATTAATAGTAACGGTGCCATTGTAGGGGCATCATGCTACCGTACTACTTCATTCAAATTTCATACCATGGCACCGGGCCGTACCCATGGGTACCGTATTTGGTTTGGTACTGCCGGTGCCATACAGAGCCTGAAGGTGGGCTACATTCACATGGTATGGTACCACTACTGCGTATAACGCTACCATATGCCAAAGCAAATTTTTTAATGTATCAACCGATTTGAATGAGTCCTTTTTTGAAAGAAAGATTGACAAATTCTTCAAAGATTGGTGCAGTTTTTATTGAGATCAACTGCTTAGTTGCTGAGATATTTGCGCTCAAACTCATAACAGATTTTGGCAAAGAACAAAATTTATTCCGTTGCACTTCATAATAAAGCAGATTCCTACTGCTGGGACTAGGGAGGCTTTACTAGTGAAGTAACCTAGTGTCTCTGTCACTAGTGAAGCCTCGCGACGCTAGCCCTTAGCTGTAGGAATCTGTTTTATTATCAAGTGCAACGCAGTACGCCGGTACCATTGTACCACTACCATATTATCGTCGCCACTATGGTAAAACGAGCCAAAAGTGGAAATCGATAAAATCGACTTTTAAATATTTGTTACATTTTCGTGAATTAGCTTCAATATCAGTTTAAATATTTTTTACCTAAAATACAAGTACATAATTGGTGTGCAAAACATTCTGCATGTGTCACTTGTGTTAAATTAAGTCAGCTAACAGGAAAAGCACAAAGCACTTGGCTCATTTTACCAGGATCACCTGATGATCCTTCGCCAAAACGTTTTAAGGTGCTTTAGCTATAGTTTTTCGCGCTTATCTCCATTTTTTCCATTTTGTTACTTGGCTCGTTTTACCATAGTGGCGTCGTTATATGGTACGAAATCTGAACAGAGTGGCACCGTTATATGGTACCGATACCATACAAGTAACAGTGGGGTCTGGCCCCCACCCGACTTAGGCCAGACCCCCCCGGATGGGACACCCACCCCCCCCGAGCCGATTTCGCCGACCCCCCACCCCTCCGATTTTTCTGGCAAGTGAATTTTTGAGCAAATTTTTGCAATTTCAGACACAAAAAATTGCCAAAATCGCCTGCAAAACAGCACTTTTTAGCTGTATTTCAGCCCAAAAATTGCGATTTTTTAGATTTTTGACCCCTCCCTAAATTTTGGCTCAGACCCCCCAGCCGACGCCAGACCCCCCCCCCCCACCCCCCATCGGCGGATGACCTGTTACATGTATGACCGAAACCAATGCGAACTGAAGGTAGGGGTACCATTATGGTGCCACAGCCTAGGTGTCGGTACCATACATGTACTAGGGGGGTTTGGGGGGGGTTACTCCCCCAGCTGGAAAGGCCAAACCCCCACTCACTCACCCCCCCCCCGAGACAGGTAAAGGGACCCCCCGACCAAAAAATACAAGTACTAGTGGTGGCTCCAGTATTAACAAACTGGGTCAGAAATCACTAATTTTTAGCCTAAAATTCACTTGAAAAGCCTTTGGAAACCGAATTTGGCGCTTCCACTGCTGATATTTAAGAGAAATCGGTGTTTTTGGAAGCCCTTTTTGTCATTTTTTGCTTGTTTTTAGCTCTAAAAAGCTATTTGGCAGCTTAAAATTGCGATTTTTAGCATCCTTACTGAAAAAAACGAGCTAAAAACGCATTTCCAGGCGTTCTGGAGCTTTTTGAAATTTTGGACCCCACCTCTGGACGAAACCCCCCCTCGACCCCCCATCTGAGGAACCCCCCCTACCCCCTCCCCCCAGGTCGGCCCGGAGCTGTTACATGTATGGTCGGTACCATAAAAACGGCATTTAAGTGCCTGACCGACGACTGCATAGTAGTGAGAAGAAAGAAAGATAAGAAGGGAGGTAGGTGGCGTTGCAAAAACAATAACTAACCGTTCACCACATCGACACAGGTGATAAAAAGGAGTGGAGAGCGTACTGACTTAATTCAACAGATAGACAAGATAGAGTAGAGAGAGAGGTACCGTGTTTGAGTTTGAGGTTCTCCTCTTCCAAACGGTAGTTGGCCGTGCGCAGCTGCAGTAGCTGCTCCTGCAACCGCTGGAACTCCTCTTCCGACAGCCCCGACGACTGCTCCCCCACCGACATCTCTACTCCTCGGCTAAACACACCTTTATCTCTCGGCAAAACTGACTTTCAGGGGTCCTCCTAATGAGGGCGTATATCTCAGGATCTAAGCAGATCACAGTAATGAAAATTTCAGCAATCTTTTAAGAATTTATTGATCTTTCATTTAAAAAGGGATTCATTCAAATCCGTTCAGATTTGCAGTTGCAACTGACTATTAGGGGTCCCTAACAAATATTTCAATTTTATCTACCGTATTCAGTTGACTCCTAAGCCTAAGCCTAAGCCTGAGCCTAAAGCAAGAAAGTGATTAGTTGATATATAGGTGTAATGGAGGGACCCCTAAAAGTCAGTTAAGGCAAATCTCAACGGATTTCAATGAATCCTTTTTTTAAAATGAAAAATAAATAAATTCGTAAAAGATTGCTGAAATTTTCATTAATGTGCTCTGCTTAGATCCTGAGATATACGCCCTCATCAGAGACTCTAAAAGTCAGTTAATCCTATCTTTCTATATTTTTCACCCACGAAATTGATGAAATCCGACCTCCCCCATACAGTTGGAAAATGGAAATATAAAAAATGGAAAATACTTGCCAACAATTTAGAAATTAGGAAAACATGCACAATAACAACCAACATCTAGTGTTTCCGAGTAAATTTATTTTTAAATTAAATAACTTTTAAATTGCTTGCTCAGCCTTCAGAGGAAAATAACTTGCTATTAATTTGCTTGGTACCCAAATTCTGAAATTTAATTTGATACAAATTTGTTATTTGATATGAATTAAATATAAATTTGCTAAAATCAATACTCAATTCCTGAGGAAACAGCTCAAAACCTAGGTCGTGTCTGTCCAAAATGAGTTGACCTTGCTTCAGATGGCGACAAATGGTCTACAAATTAGCATTTAATCAGTTAATATCTTTGCTTTAAGCATGAGCAAGGTCATCTTTGGACTGAACTTGTTGTTTTGTAGCCAGGCTTTGGTTAGTGAAGCTGTCAAATCAAGCAAATTTATATCAAATTCATATCAAATTTATATCAAATTTCTAGGCCAATTTTACTAAATTAAATATAATTTAAATTTGTAAGACAGTCATCGCGAGAAATTTAATTTGTTATTAAATTGCTATTTACTTGGTGATTTTGGCCAAAACAATTTAATTTTGTTATTTAATTTTAATTTGATCGGAAACACTAAACATCACCCGATTGGAAAAGATTGTTCAGGGTGATTCAGTGCTGATTCGAGTTCTTCAGCTTTAGATTGCCAGGGATGGACGTGCGCAAAGTAACATTTTTTACATTTCGACTTATTGAATGAAACAATTTTGCGACAAGCAATCGTTTCCAGCATGAGCTGTTGCGCTCATTTACTTAATTTTGCTTTAGGTTAGTACTGTTTATTTCTCTTCTCTTATGGTGTAACTTGCGATTTTCCAACTTTCCTACTTTCGGGGAGGCGATTTGTGACATTCGAAAACCCGCAAAACTTGGTGTGCCACTGTGTACCACAGCGTACCGCACGTCCTCACCGTTTCCGTTTTTCTGAGGCGATTTGTATACGCGCCGATGAAATCTCTTATTCCGCTGTAGCTAGGGATGCAACCGAAGTTCGGTATTATTCGGTATGAACCGAATAATTCGATTACTAGTACTATAGTAGTAGTTCGGTTTGGCTCAGCTCAGCTCAGCAAAGAACAGCTCCATATGCCATCGGTTTACATTGTCAACAAGCTTTATGTCATTTGCTAACTCTTATTTTTATTTTGTGTTGGGCGATAAAAGTTCGTTCGTTCAACTCTTTTTGGCATCAAAAAGTTTAGCAAAAGCAACAAATATTCGTGAGCCTGTATAATTTTGCAATTCCGCCTGCGAATCATCAATATTCGGTATTATTCGGTTCCGGAAATCCGCTTCTTGAACGGGATTCGGTATTTTTGTATTCGGTTGCATCCATAGCTGTAGCGCGGCTACAGAATATGTACTACAAGCGTCGTTTGTAATCACATTCACCCGGCCTTTGCCCGCCGGCAAACTGCCACTACCACACTCCTGCCACCCGGGTGGCAGTGGCACTTTCTTAGTGTCTACCACCAGGGCTGTTGGGTCCGTTTTTTTCCTCGTTTTTTTTCGTTTTTTTTCAGAAAAAACCGGTTCTTTTTCGAGCGGGTCGGAAAAAACTAAAATGCGGAAAAAACTCAAGCAAGTTTTTAAAGGAAATAGGCACAATAACTGGTTAAATTCGCTTCAAATGCTTTGAATTTACGTTAAGAAGCCTTACAAGCATTTTCCTGGCATAACTTTGCTGTTTTTCGCAAAAAATACTGGTATGTACCATTTTCAGGCAACTTTTATTATTGTATTTTCGTTGTTTTAAAATCCAATTACTACTCTAACAGAAGAAATTAGTGCATTTCGTAATAAAACTCACGCTATTACGTTGAATTCTGAAATAAAAAGCTATTGTTAAAAAAAATTTTTCTGTCATCTCGGAAAATAACTTTTGGAAAAAACTGGAAAAAACGGAAAAAACCCGCTTGAGTTTTTTTCCGGAAAACAAACAGCCCTGGTGTCTGCCGGCGCGCCAACCACTCAAGTTGTAGACTTTGGTGGGCGGACTGGCAACCGATTAGTACCAACCCGATTTCACTTTGCCGCTCTGTCGAAGTTAAAATTGCGATGTTGGTGGCGATTTGAAAAGTGCCAGCGTCACCCAGGACACAGAAATATAAATCCGCCTGTCAAATCAGGGACCACAGGCGCCAGCCAAGCCAGTGCTTGCTTTAAACCGAAAAAACGTTTCCACCAAGTGTGTTATCTCCAATCCTAATCAGTCAGTTTAAAGTTGAGCGTATGCATTTGGCTTGCTGCAGTGGTAAAGAAGGATGTTGCTTCCTACATTTGGATTTTTGTACCATTTATTGTTCTACTACCCACTTAACTTGGTCTGGCATCAGATCATGCAATACTACTCTATTATTTGTTGGTTTCTATGTAGAAATCTGCCCAAAAACCAGTGTGAATTATTGAAAATCATATACGGTGATGCTTACTTGACAACCTCGCTCACCAGGCCAAAGGCGAAATTTCTTTTCGTTCATGAATCTTTTGAAAATGCCCGAATTTTACTAGACCCCAGGTGGATGCTGTATGTATTAGACGAAACCCATGTGTATTTTGTGAAAATGCCCCATAATTGCGACAACTATACTGTTAATTCGGCTCCTTTTCTCTACATGAAACAATCAGCGGATGCCACGAAATTGGCTAGGATGACGCATCAAGAATTCTGTGAATTTGCTAAACAGGTAACAAACATAGCCTAGATACAGTTTTGACCAAAAAACTTTAGCCCGCCTTTTTTCCATTTTTCTGAATGTCGTTAAATGGCAGCCGGTCCATCAATGTCATACATGTACTAGGGGGTTTGGGGTTACCCCCTGCTGGAGGCCAAACCCCGCTCACCCCCCGAAACAGGTTAAGGGACCCCCGACCCAAAAAGTGGCTCCAGTACTCACAAACTGACTCAGAAATCACTATAATTTTTAGCTTAAAATTCGCTTGAAAAGCCGTTGGAAACTGAATTTGAGGTTTCCACTGCTGATATTTAAGAGAAATCGATGTTTTTGGAACCTCTTTTGGTCATTTTTTGCTAGTTTTTAGCTCCAAAATGCTATTTGGCAGCTTAAAATAGCGATTTTTAGCGTCCTTAGGGGGCGTGCAAAAATTACGTAATGGTATTTTTGCCCATTTTCGGACCCCCCTCCCACCATGATTATCGCCCGTAATAATTTCTTGACCTCCCTCCCGTAATTACGTAATAATTTTGCTACCCCCCCCCCCCGAAATTTCAATTTTTGAAGAGTTAGAGCTGTAAAATGACGATTTTATTAAAATACCATGTGTATACAGTACGAGTTGATAATTTTCTTAGTTTTCTTTATTGATGAGCTACAACTACGTACATGTGTATACGTATGGTCTTAGTTTTACATAGAAGCCATTATTGGGTGATTTTGTTAAAGATGAAACCAAAATGTTTTATCATGTGTTTTAGGGCTGCTGCCATATCACTTGACTGATAAATCGATAGTCAGAGTTCGTGCGGGACCTGAAAAGTCAGAGAGTCTTGGAAAAGGCAGGGAATTTGGTGTCCGGTCAGGGAAAAATTTGATAGCCATAGAATCATCTCTCCTCTCGCCCAAAGGGCCCAAAGGAAGGGTCAGGGCTTTACACACCGCCCTTTTGAAAATGGACTTCTGGCTTTCCACAACTACTACAGCTTGAAATTTTACCCTCAGAATACCGTTTAAATGCGTTTTTCAGAGCTAATTTTTTAAAATTTTTCGCCCTTGTTAGAATGTTCTCACTCTGATTGGTCGGGGAAATTTGACTTTGTTTAGGAAATTTTGCTCAGAAAAAGCCGCACGAACCCTGTAAAAGATCGAGTTGATAAGTGCTACACTGTACACCCTTATAAACTCTTAATAAGATTTGAAAGTTCACTCTTGCCATTTAGCATTTGAAGAATTGGAAAGCCCTGACTTAAACGGTAGCTACCTTCTCTAATCTAAACGTTCATCTAAGTGAAATTGAGAAAATTTAAGCCCAATGGCTTCAAATCGAGACTACAAGTACATGTACTGTGGGAAAGATATATGTTTTATGTATATGTTTTAAAACATAAATATGTTTGTTTTTCGAAAAACATATATGTTTATGTTTCTCAATATGTTTGCATGTCAAATATGTTTTGTATTTATATGTTTTGAGGCCAATATGTTTCTGGAAACATATACATATTTTTGCTATAGGAATTCATTATTTCAAGACTTTTGGTTGCTGTTTGACAGTAAACTTTTCCAAAATCTGACTTTCACTTAAACTTATTGAGTCTCAGTATGCTATCTAAATTATTACAAACCGTTTTAAACAGGAAATTCAGAATCTCAAGCTTGAATTATCGAAAATTAAGACAAAATTTAAGTGAATAAGCGTCTTTTACACAAATATGTTTTATGTTTAAAAATATGTGCATATTCAATTTTCAGAAACATATAACTATATGTGTTATTTATATGTTTGATTGGCGAAAAACATATATGTATAGTTATATTAATATGTTTTAAAAATTTCGATATTTTCCCACTGTAAGTACATGTACTGTATATCAAACCAATTAAAATTATGGCCACTTTAGTGATTTCTGCACTTTAAAAAATTACGTAATGAAGTCGCCAACCCCCCTCCCCACCGTAATGATTAGTAATCTTTTGGCGAATCCCCCTCTCCCCTCATGCCATTACGTAATTTTTGCACGCCCCCTAACTGAAAAAACGTGCTAAAAAGCATCTCAAGGCGTTTTGGAGTTTTTTGAAACTTGGGACCCCCGTCTGGGCGAAACCCCCCTCGACCCCCCACCTGAGGAAAACCCCCTACTTCCCCCACCCCCAGGTCGGCGCGGAGCTGTTACATGTATGGACCAAATGTACATGTATGTATGGTATGCACAAATTAGTGTTGAAAGTAAATGTAGCACAGATTTAAGCCAAACCTCAGCTCGAGCTCGTCTACAACTTTGGTGCTGAGGCCGAAGTCGCTCCAACGCCTCCATAAAAAGTTATTCGCAAAAAACGGCCAGGACGCGGTCGCTCATTTTGTAAATTGACGCATAGCTGTTTCGCAGCGTGCCGTTGGGAGCACGCGCAACGGGCAAATCCGCAGACAACCCGTCGCAGTAATGTTTCAAATTTGTGGACGTCTATAAAAAGCGCTTGAACGGTCGCTTTTATTCGATCGTTCCGATGCTTACCAGAAGGCCAGCTAGTGTGTTACGGCTGAAACATGCCTGTGACTCGGTCCCCCTGCGGGTTTCCGGCCGAGAAGCTCGGTAGATACACCACTTCTCGCTGAATGGCTGGTAAGCGATTGCGCTCGATCCTTTTGCCGCTTTCCCCACTAAAGTTTTCAATCGAAAACCTTCTTCAAGAAAACTGCAGGCTAGGGTGCCCGCCCCGAAAATTATAACACTTCTTTTTGCTGCCCTTTTCCCTAAGTTTTTTTACCTAGTTCAGCCCGGAGCTGTTACATTCATGATCAATGTTCAACCAAATGAAAAGACTTTTGGCACGATAATAACTACATGTATTATTTGTCAAAAGTTTGTTTTTGCCAAATAGGCTTCTCTAGTAGTCCAGAGTTTTGCCCTTCGAAATGAATTGGCCGAAATCTCAGACGTCAAATAAAACATACATATCTCCTTCGCGACTACCTCTAAATTCCAAGTGAACCTTGATTCCCAGATGACTCATTGGGAATTTACTAGGATTCCCACCTCTTTTAGGTGGGCCCGAATTCTAACTGATTCCCAAACAGAGGTTGGGAATTCTGCAAAAGCATAGATAAAAAAGCAAACTTTGTCCCATAGAAAAAGCTACAAATTTTCTTTTCAGCTGTCCACCAAAGGACAATTGGTATACTTTTCAAATACCGCCAGATCCGGCTCCACACTCTTCTGTCATATTCTACAAACTGCTCAGAACTGGCTAGTTTTTGCCGAACCGGACTTTTTCACGCTCTTGCCTGTTCTGTTTCAAGAAGGAAAGCTCTCGCAGAGTCTCTACGAAGCTCTGTTGATTAGCGGCGTGAAAGCTCAATGCAAAAATCAGGAGTACCACCAAACCTACGTGATCAAAACGCAGTCAAACGGCACTTATTTAGTGCCCGACCTAATTAGGCTGATGCCTACGGTGCGACACTTCTTTGCCTGGCGGCGGAATGCAACTCGATGCATCGAGTCGAATTTTCGTCAGGCCTGTGCCATACCTGACGAAGAACTTTACTTCCTCATGTGGCGCTATTTGCCCAAATTTAGCGAGTGGTTGATTGGCTACGGGAGATTGGAGTATGCCAGCTGGAAAAAGTGCGAACCGAGGGATTTAGTGGAGTTTTTGTACGTACTGTACATCACGCCCTATACAGTCTACAGTAAGGTAAAGGAGAAGATTGTTTATTCGGATTATGAGAGCTTGATCGAGAACCCTGAACATGAAATCCGATTCATCTTTGAACAGTTGGGCGTTGACTTGAAATTTGTGCCAGACGCTGTCCTGTGCCTGAACCGCGATTCCCAGGCTAATTCGCCGTATAGTCAAAAATTGTTGAAGAAAATTGCGGTTGAAAATGTTATGACTGAGGAACGAAAACAGAGGTACCATCAAATCAATGAACTGCTAGGTTTTAGAGTAGGTGAACACATTTATTATTCATCCAAATAAAGTCAGAGCGTTGCATTGCAACTTCGTGTGTAAACCTTTGTTTGACAGATGTTTGTCGTTAGTACTATACCATGCGAATATTCAATATACAGGGTGCGTCAAAAAAAACAACCCAGCAGATTTTTTGCTGTAGCAACCGCAAATCTCAACCGATTTGAATGAATCCTGCTTTAAATGAAAGATAAATAAATTCTTGAACGACTCGTGTAGCTTTTATTAAGATGCGTTGCTTAGTTCCTGAGATAATTGCTTTCAAAATCAAAACAGAGATTTTGGCAGTGCACAACAGAGATTAAAACAACCCAGCAGATTTTTTACTGTAGCAGCCGCAAATCTCAACCGATTTCAGTGAGTCCTATTTTATGTGAAAGATAAATTAATTCTTGAAAGTTTGGCGAAGCTTTTATTAAGATATGATGCTTGGTTCCTGAGATATTTGCACTCAAAGTCAAAACAGATTTTGGCTATGAACAAGAGCGATTTTTATTATTCTGTTGCACTTCATAATAAAACCGATTCCTACTGCTCAGGGCTAACGTAACGAGGTTTTTCTGGTGCCACACATGCTTGGTTACTTCATTTGTAAAAGTCTTGTTGCCCCTCAGCAGTAGGAATCCGTTTTGTTGTGAAGTGCAACGGAATCGCTTTTGTACACTGCCAAAATCTCTGTTTTGAGTTTGAAGGAAAATATCTCAGGAACTAAGCATCGTATCTTAATAGGGCCTTCACCAGTCTTTGAAGAATTTATTTAACTTTCACTTAAAGCAGGATTCATTCAAATCGGTTGAGATTTGCGGTTGCTACAGCAAAAACACCTGCTGGGTTGTTTTTTTTTGACATACCCTGTATAAGAATTTTTGTAAGATTGTAACAGTTGTTTGGTATTGGATTTTGAGTGTATTTGTATGTGTATGTGTAGTGTATACACAATCTAGTAATTTTGTAGTATACATTCAGAAAAATAATGTGTATTTATGTGTATGTGTATCATACAGAAAATGCAAAATTTTTGGCCATTGAAAGGCTTTATGAGGATTTTTAGTCTCTGTCGGTTCAACAATCACAGGTAAATCCTTGAATTCTGTTGCACTCTTTATCGACTTTTGCTGATCAAATACACATTTCGAGGACTGTTTGTGTATGGTAATGTAATGTACGTACATTGGAATTTTCAATGTGTATGTGTATACACATTGAAAAACCAATGTGTATTTTTGTGTATGGTAAATGTGTATGTGTACAGTATTCACAAACAACAGTATGTAGCACATACTAAATGAAATAAATTTTAAAATGTCCATGGAACGGCACTACATGTACTAAGGTCCTTCAGTGGCTTCCGAAACAGGCAGATAAGAGAGTTCCTTTCCAATCATAGTGGCATTAGGGTCATTTTCGTCCTCTTTGGGCGCCATTTTCAAATAATACAGGGTGCCGGTGCTTCCCAGCTGCACTAGAACGCACAGCACTAGCGTGGCCACCATTCCGGAACTGTTCAGACAGAAGAAGTCTTCTCTTCGCTCGAACTTGGTGGCGATGCGGCCGGCCCGGACGGAGAAATAGAACAGAATCGAACAGAAGAAGAGAACGAGGACCAGGTGCACCAGAGAGACGGGCAAAATGCGATTGGCAGCCCGGTAAAACAGGTCGTGACGGTGCAGAATGGTGTAGCGTCGGTACAATGCAGAGTTTATTATCAGACCCATCACTTCAATCAGCACCAGCATTACACAGCAGAACACTGAAACCGATTAGATTGCTGGATTTGATATTAATGATATTTTGCATACCATGCCTATAGTATACATACAGTATATTCGTTCATACATACAACAGGTCGTACGCCAATGGGGGAGGGGGCTAGAGGGTATATGTACATGTAACAGGTCATACATGTAACAGGTCATCCGCAGAAGGGGAGAGGGATGGGGGGGTCTGACGCCGGCGGGGGGTCTGAGCCAAAATTTTGGGAGGGGGGTTGGGCACTAAAAACCGCTCAAAAATGTAAAAAATCGCAATTTTTGGCTAACGCTGTTTTACAGGCGCTTTTTGGCAATTTTTTGTCTGAAATTGTAAATAATTGCAAAAATTTACTTGCCAGAAAAATCGGAGGGGGGTCTGCGAAATCCTCTCGGAGGGGGGGCGGTCCCCATCCGGGGGGTCTGGCTTATGTCGGGTGTGGGGCAGACCCCCAGACCCCCTGTTACATGTATGTAACAGGTCATCCGCCGAAGGGGAAGGGGAGTTGGGGGTCAGGCGTCGGCATGGGGGTCTCAGCCAAAATTTTGGGAGGGGATTGGTCACTAAAAAACGCTCAAAAATCGAAAAAATCGCAATTTTTCGGCTACAAGTCCTCAAAAATCACTAATTTGGGCTGAAATACAGCTAAAAAGGGCTGTTTCACGGGCGATTTTGGCTATTTTTGTGTCTGAAATTGCAAAAAATCGCAAAAATTTGTCAAAAAATTACGTGCCAAAAAATAAGAGGGGCGGTCGGAAAAATCGTCTCGTGCGGTCCCCATCCGAGGGTCTGGCCTACTCTGGTGGGGGCAGACCCCCGACCCCCTGCTACATGTATGCTAGGGGGTCTAGGGAACGGGGATTGTCACTAAAAACGCACAAAAATCGTAAAAAATGGCAATTTTGGGCTAAATATCGCGAAATTAGGCTGAAATACAGCTACGAATTGTATGTGCTAGGCGATTTTTGGCAATTTTAGCAAGTGTCTGAAATTCTAAAACGTGCAAAAATTGTTGAAAACATTACTTTCTACTCATTTATAATAAAAGTCTAAATTCGCAAAAAAGTGGAAAAATTGATCTAAAATATTGCTTCCTTGAGAAATCGAGGGTTCGTCTACCTTTAGCTCGTTTGTTTTTCCCTATCTTATTGGGCCAAAAAAACTACATGTACGTATACATAGCAGCTAATAGCATTGATTGTAAAAAGAGCCAGAGTTTCCTTCTCCAAAACTAAATTTAAACCTAAACTAACCGGCTAATCTAGTCATAGTGAATCGGCGGGTCTCACTGGAAAAGTCCAAAGCGACAGTAATAACAAGATAGAGGATAATGAGAGTGTGTAAACAAGCCAACAGGAAAGCGCCACAATAGGGCACGTGTTTTTTTAGATTAAAGTCTTCGCTTTCTTCGCTGGGCGGCATGCTCAGAGAACAGCCACCATAAGGACGGCACTAACGTCTGTGGCTGGTCTGAGGGTTTAGATCGATAGCAGGCCCCGACTGGTACACTTACATCAGCCGAAAAAGGTAATTGTTTACGCTTGTTTTTCTCTGGAGACTTGCCTTATGATTGCCGTCACGAACCAGCTGGCACTGCACTAAATGATCTCTTTTTATTTTCGGTTCTTTTATTTCTTCTTACTAACCTCGACCGCTCAGTACAAGATTGTACATACATTGTAGTCCTTTGAAAATGAAGAACTGTCGATTAGAACAAAAATCTTCAGGAAAATGCTTATTTTCTAGACCTTCAAGACTTCTATTGAAATCTCATTTTAACACTACAGTTTTTATAGTCATTCTCTAAGTTTCAGCTCATTTGGCCAAGATTTGCAGAAATTACTGCAGAAAGAAAAGTTTCCATTTTAAACGTGAAACGGAGTTTATGACTATAGTAAACGCAACAACACATCACAGACAAACGACCGCAAAGTAACTGGATATGCAAAACACTCACTAAAAACAATCACATTAGGTAATGAAGTTTATCATATTCGCGTTCTCCAATCTCTCAGGATTTGATCAAGCCTACGTAATGCACGAGCACCAGACATTACCCTTAAAAAATTTCACCTAGTACATTTCAAATAACGGAGAAACTAAAAAAAGTTCATCTTTTGGGCTCCCTCCTGTTTCAAAGGGTGCACCGTTCTTTTTAGACATTGTGCATCCTGTTGCCCACTAACACTCTTTCTGCGCAGTTCAGTTACTAAACCATTTTGTCTTGCTTGGGCGACAAAATATAGTTCAAGTTTAAGTTCAAATGTAGAAATAACTCCTTCGCGACTACAGCTAAATTCCCAGTGAGTCTTGATTACCATACAATTCCCAGATTACTCATTGGGAATTTGCTAGGATTCCCGCCCTTTTTAGTAGGCCTCAAACAGAGGTTGGGAATTCTGCAAATTCGCCACCGTCCAGCTCTTATAAATTCACTAATGACTCAGAATTCGCAGTTACGCCCGCACTTGCTCTGACGCGTTGACAAGCAAACTTGGGAATTTAACAGTTGAGGGGCTAATGAGTCAGCTGCTGAATTCCCAAGCTCCAAAATTCCCAACAAATTCGCCATTTTAATTTCCAGGCCTGCAAATCAATTACATATTTCATCATAATTGATTTTTTGCCTTGGGAATTCATAGGATACTGTACTGTACATTCCATCAAATTTCAACCAAGTTGGTCAAGATTCGCGGAAAGGGCAGAAAAACAAATCCTATCATTTTCGGGACGCCCTACCTCAATATTTTCGAAACTTGTGGAGAGAATCTTAGCCTAAACGGCAAAAAATAGGATCGAGCGCAGTCGCGAACCGGCCACTCAGCGAGAAGTGGTGTTGTGCATAACAGTGATGCCGAGTAACTGTGATGAACGAAAACCAACAATGTCCCACATGTCACACACTAGCTGGCATGCTGGTAGGCATCGGAACGATCCATTACACGTCACCGTTCAAGCGCCTTTTATAGACGTCCGCAATTTTGAAACATTCTTGCGACGGGTTGTCGGCAGGTTTACCCGCTGCGCCCGGGACTATGCAACTTACGCACAACCAATTCTGATACGTATTATACCTAATCTAAGTGTCCCTAGTTTCAAAAAGCTCCAAAACGCCTGGAAATGCGTTTTTAGCATGGGGGAGGGCGGTTGGGGGGTCTGGCGCCGGCCGGGGGGGGGCTGAGCCAAAATTTCGGGAAGGAGGTAGGGCACTAAAAACGCTAAAAAATCGGAAAAATCGCAATTAATCGCTAATTTGGGCTGAAATACAGCTAAAAAGTGCTGTTGTGCAGGCGATTTTGGCAATTTTTGTGCGGCAATTTGCTCAAAAATTTACTTGCCAGAAAAATCGGAGGGGGGGTCGGCGAAATCGTGTCGGGGGGGGGGGGGGGGGTTTCCCCTTCCGAGGGGTCTGACCTAAGTCCGGTGGGGGGCAGACCCCCCAGACCCCCCTGTTACATGTATGCTGGTTGTACCGCCTGATTAGGTTTCTCCGTGTGTCTGCTTAGTCTCAACCAGGCCCTGGTTGAGACCAAAGTCTCGGAAAAGATCGGCGGTTTGCACAATTGACAGCCACAAAACCACAAAGCAATAGGTGAGCAGATGAGTTTGCATGGCATAGAAAAGTCAAAAGGTAATTACGACAGCAACTTACGCAGGTGTAGAGCGCTAGGAACAAGAAATCTGGCCAGCGATTCCCCGTGTGCACAGTCTCAGTAACAGGTTTAGCAGCCAGCTCTAGAAGTGACGTTGTGCCATGTGATTTATTTTGCTTCTGTCTTCCCTTTTCCATCACATAGAGTAAGTACAGTCATGTCTCGTTAATCCGGACAAGTTGGGACAGGCCAATTTTGTCCGGATTAGCGAATTTCCGGATTAACGAATCAAAGCTAAAACACAGTTTTTCGGGTCAAAGGCCTAAATGACAGCTTTTTGTTAGTTGCATATCAGATTCTGCAGCTGTACCTCCTAATCAAAACACAAAAACTTATTGCAGCTGATTATAGCTCCCAAAAAGGCAAAAATAATCCCATTCTGACTCAAAGAAAAGCATTATTCAATTGAAAATTCACACCTGAATTAAAAAATTGCGCATGGATTTTGTCCAAATTAACCAAATCCAGATTAACGAATCACTTCACCATACAAATTTCGAAGTTGGGACCCCAAATCTTCTGTCCGGATTAACGAGTCATATAACATGGGGGAAAATTGGGACCTGGCCTAATCTTGTCCGGAAGGCGAATATCCGGATTAACGAGGTCCGGATTAACGAGACATGACTGTATTCTTTTGCAGAACCTGAGTGTGTGTGTGGTGTGTGCGTGTGTTCATCTAAGGAGAATGTTGCAGACAGACTATTTCGAGTGGCTTTCGTAAATTTAAACTGCGTTTCGCAGTTATACAGTACTTTTCGTATCGCAACAGTTTTACCTTTCCTGTCGACTTCCGAGAACTATTCGTATACTTCTCCCCCTCCCTTCCTGGCAGTACTTCTCGTATAAACCGCCTTCTTTTCGTAATCTCTGCTATGTTTCGCCTAAAATATCTTCCTTTCGCATTCTAATCGCATTCGTATTATCAACCTACAACAATTCGGTACTTTTCGCACTAGACATCCATTTTTCATGAGGGGCCACGAATCTTTCGCACCCTAGGGGTGATTTCGAAGGGGCTTTTAGCACTAATTTCAAACAAGTAGGTAAAAAACTTACGGAAAAGGGCAGAAAAAGAAGTGTTATAATTTTCGGGGCACCCTAGCCTGCAGTTTTCTTGAAGAAGGTTTTCGATTGAAAACTTTAGTGGGGAAAGCGGCAAAAGGACCGAACGCAATCGCTTACCAGCCATTCAGCGAGAAGTGGTGTATCTACTACCGAGCTTCTCGGCCGGAAACCCGCAGGGGGACCGCGTCACAGGCATGTTTCAGCCGTAACACACTAGCTGGCTTGCTGGTAAGCATCGGAACGATCGAATACAAACACCCGTTCAAGCGATTTTTATAGACGTCGACAATTTTGAAACATTACTGCGACGGGTTGTCAGTGGATTTGCCCGTTGCGCGCGCCCCCAGCGGCACGTTGCGAAACAGCTGTGCGTCAATTGACAAAATGAGCAACCCCGTCCTGGCGGTCTTTTGCGAATAACTTATTATGGAGGCGTTGGAGCGAGTTCGGCCTCAGCACCAAAGTTGTAGACGAGCTCGAGCTGAGGTCTCGGTTAAATCCTAATCTGCGCTACATTTATTTTGTAAACTAACTTGTGTTTTGAGTACAATCCCATTTTTGTTTGAGCTGCTCCACCTCTTATTAGAAGCCAAATCACGCTATGGTGGTCAAGTTTTCAGTTTCGGGAAGTGTCGGAATCGATTAAGGCGATTACGAACTCCCCATTCATTAAGTTTCAGTCAAACCATCGGTCTCTCTATGTATGTTCCCCTTTTATGTGAACTTCTCGAAAATACACCGTTTTCGCAATTTTTGTAAACTTTGACCGGCGTTATCTCTGGAGCGGTTTTACTCAGAAACGACTAGAGTCGCCGAAGACTCTAAAATCGATTTCTGCAGTCATCTCATTTTCAATTACTAGGAAAAAACTAATTTTTTTCTGTATCGGAATATTGTGTTAAGAGTAAACGTAGCGCAAATTAGGACCAACCCCCAAACCGGAGCTCCTCGACCTTTTCTACAACTTTAGTTCTGAGGCCCAAGTCGCTCCGACGAAATGTTTTCGAATACTTTTTAACATATGCGCATACATACATGTAACAGCTCCGGGCCGACCTGGGGGAGGGGGGTTAGGGGGTTTTCCTCAGCTGGGGGGTCGAGGGGCTTTCGCCCAGAGGGGCGGTCCAACATTTCAAAAACCTCCAAAACGCCTGGAAATGCGTTTTTAGCACGTTTCTTTCAGTAAGGACGCTAAAAATCGATATTTTAAACTGCCAAATAGCGTTTTAGAGCCACAAACAAGCAAAATGACAAAAAGCGCTTCCAAAATCACCGATTAATATCAGCAGTGGAAACGCCAAATTCGGTTTCCAAAGGCTTTTCAAGCGAATTTTAGGCTAAAAATTAGTGATTTCTGAGCCAGTTTGTTAGTAATGGAGCCACTACTATTATTACTGTACTTGTATTACAATGTATAACAAGCCTATTAAATAGTTTGGGTCGGGGGTTCCCTTAACCTGTCTCGGGGGGGGGTTGGTCTTTCCAGCAGGGTGTAACCCCAAAACCCCTAGTACATGTATGTGTACATAATATACGTACACCTGTACATGTAGCAGGTCATGTCATATCTGCCTGCCCATATGGCGGGCGTATAAATAAATCCTCATTGAAACACCGAATTTGCTTTTATCAGATCGATAGCTTGGCTGACTCTAACAGCGGTGTCTTTGAATCAAACGGTTAAATGAAGACCGCTTCTGCACTAACACGCTCAATCATTATTCAACTATAGAAACAGCATCAATATCAGCCAAGCATTTACTTTAATCTTTCTACACCAACTGCTAGTATGGTGCAGCCTGCAGTTCTGGTCATTTTGTCGGCTCTGCTTGTATTGGCGTTTGGTTCCATGGCATGGAGGACAGGTGTCAACCCGAAGCCGGTCAATTGGAAGGTGAAACTCACCAACAAACTACACGACAAGATTGTGGTCTACTTGGATCACAACGTTTGCTTTAAAAAAACCGGCCATCTCTATGTTAGACTCTACCCCGGTAAAGTTTATATTGTCGGAGAATTTATCAGTCAATTATTGTTACAGGATATTCAGTGATTATGAATTCCACCAAAATCAACACAGGACCCTGCGTATTCAAGCCGCCCCTTGCTTTTTGCAGATTTAAAAAATTGCAATTCATGCATGCACTGGAGGGTGTTTTAGGTAGCCCCTCACCCCCCCGCCTCGAGACAGCTAGGACTGCCTCGCACAAATCCAAAAAGAGAAGTAGTACTTACATGTAACAGAGGGTAGTCCCCCCGAGCGGGACCCCCACGAGACGATTTTTTTCGAGCCCCCTCCGATTTTTTTCTGGCAAGTAATTTTTTGCGATTTTTTGCAATTTCAGAAACAAAAAATGCCAAAATTGCCTGTAAAACAGCACTTTTTAGCTGTTTTTCAGCCCAAATTTGCGATTTATTGACGTTTTTTAGCCGAAAAATTGCGATTTTTGAGCGTTTTTCAGTCAGGGCCCAACCCGCTCCCTAAATTTGGCTCAGACCCCCCGCCGGCGCGAGCCCCCAACCCCCTCCCCCTTCGGCGGCTGACCTGTAACATGTCGCGTGACCTGTAACCTGGTAGAGTTTTGTCATTTTATGCTTGATTTAGCTGTGAAACGCAATTTTAGCGTTAGTTTTTAACTTTAGACGTCTAGAAAGCATTTCCTTCCAGGCATTTCGGCGACTTATTCAATTTTGGACGCTTTTACACCACCTCTCGTGCCTAGAACAAACTTGTAGGTTTGCTATTGTTGTTTTGTACGAATACTGCATTTTCACTATCTGACGTGGGTTTATTTTTTATCAACAAAAACCTCGGTTTATTGGAGGGTGTCAGCATTCTTTTTTATTTATTAATTTATTTTCTTTCATATCAATTCAATTGATCAAAGTAGTGTTTACATAACATAACTTTCTTTTTGTTCACAGTGATTGCTGTAAAAATTGTTACCCACTTTCTCCAAGATCTACAAGAAGGGGCGGCTTTTTTAGCGATATCACAATGGAGAGCAATTCATCACGGTAACACGAGTAATCCTTTTTGACACAAGATACGTTGTATTAAAGACGCATGTAAAACGTGGACAAAAATCGCCTTGTGGCGATTTGACCTACCAAATTTGGCAAAAAAATCACACCAGCTTTAACTTTTCTCAGAATGGTCTTCTCTACACCAACCAGACGAAACAGAACTGCACCACCTACTTGCATTTTGATTTGGTCTGAATACTTGCCAATTATCATATCACCAGCATATACTGTACGCACAGATAAAATTACCGACGTTCTGCGAGAAAGTCACATATTTTTATTTAAATTGAGTAGACAAAGCAACTACAGTGTGTGTACTTATACGCATGACCGAAGTTATAACCAGTTTTGTTTGAAAGACCTTCTGCATTCGCCAAGCCAACAGGGACGTTTGGTTGTTTTGGCTAAACGTAAACGTAGCGTAGAGTATTTCCTTGTGCAAAAGCTATACTAAACCTGTTAACCATATCTACCATACAAATTCTCGTCAAAACAAAACACCAAATTTGCTTAGATCAGCAGCTCGGCATTCGATTAATGGTGGAATATACTGTAGTAGCGGTGTCCTTGTATCACTGGGACAAACGAAGACTGCTTCTGCAGTAACACGCTCAATTATTATTCAACTATGTATAGAAACAGCACTCCTGTATTGTATTGTATTGTACACCGACAAAATAGTATGGTGCAGCATGCAGTTTTAGCCTTTTTGCCGGCTCTGCTTCTGTTGCGGTCCGGTTCAACGGGATGGAACTCAGGTGTCAACCCAAAGCCAGTCAATTGGCAGGTCAAGTTATCCACCAAGCTACGCGGCGTCTTTGCCGTCACGCTTGCTACCAACGTTTGCTTTAAGAAGAAGAACCGTGTCTTTGTTTATCTCAATCAAGGTGCAAACCTCAGATTTTATTCAACGTCAATGGGTGTGCAACGCCGTCCGTGGGGGAAGGCCGATCAGAGAAAGTCCGGCACTTAACGCTGTTTTTATGGTACTGACACTATCTATAGTGCTGGTACCATATATGGTACCGGTACCCTAGACTGGGCTAGTGGCACCATATACGTACATATGGTACCACTACCATATATGGCATGAAATCTGAGTGCTACCACATTTGGTACTGGTACAGGTACCAATGTCAAGGTGGGATTACCATATATGGTACCGCTACCTTATATGGTGATCGTACCATATATGGTGCAACTAGCCTAGGTACCGTGGCTACACGACCATTGGCCCCACGACAGTCCCCCAATCATTGCAATATCAGTGTAAGCATTTTTCCACTGCTGCCTAAGCCTAAGCCACTAGCCTAAGCTAAACACTAAGCCTAAGCACTAAGCCTATGCTTGTCGTGGATCTAGTGTTGTTACAATACCAAAATTTCGGTTTGACTATGACTATGACTACCGCCCGTTTGAGTACAATACCGGAGTAGTCAAATTTGACTATATCGTAGTCAAACCATTTGACTACTATGGCCACTGGTTTGACTACTTTGACTACTTTTTGAAACAGAGCCAAATTGACATTTTCGGCGATTTGTAAGCTTCAGTCACTTGCATCCATAAATCCTTTACTTCGAATTAAGGGAAGCGCGTTTGCGCTTTCCCGGTGTAGTTATTGTTACCGCGGTCCATACTAAAAATTGTTTTCGTAGCATTCGAGGAGGGAGCAAATGCGCTTCTCTTATTATGTCGGAGTTTCACCAAATTTGAAAAAAAAGTGCCAAAAAAGGGTATTTTTTCGGCCATACTTTTTAGCGTAACTTTTGTGTTTGTGGACCGATTCCTCTAATATTT
Source organism: Sabatieria punctata (assembly GCA_030248155.1). Lineage (NCBI taxonomy): Eukaryota > Metazoa > Nematoda > Chromadorea > Araeolaimida > Comesomatidae > Sabatieria > Sabatieria punctata. The sequence continues at coordinate 65,495 of JASANB010006457.1, forward strand.
GCAGGCATTGTAATTTGAAGTTTTTCCTATCTTTTGCTGAAGATTTGAGCGAAATTAGTTGATTCGTTTTCGAGCAGTGATCATTTGAAAAAATGCTCTCGAGGGAGGGGGGGGGGCTGGCGAAAAAACAAAATGGTGGTTTTCGGCGTTTTTAAGGTACTTCTCGCGGTAACATAGTAACGTGTTGTACATCAAAAATTTGCAAAAATTCTGAATTTTCTATTGGTGCAGTCGGTTTTTGGATATTGTTTTTCGTTTTTGAGTTAAAAATTTTTTTAATTTTTGAAAATTGCCAGTAAAACCAACTAATGGTTTAAAGGTCCCCATGGATCGGACCTGTTACGTTTTGTTAAGCAATGTGTGTAGTTTCATATTACGTGTGGTAGAATTGCATTATAATCCGGGAGCAAAAGTTATGGCCGATTGAAGCACTAAAAATGGTCAAATTTTGGACACTTTTTTCGAAATTTTTTTTACTTTTTGATTTTTGAAGCGGGGAAGAGGGTTCCGCGATCTGGGGAAGGTCTGGAGCTCTGGGACTTTTAGGTTTTGTTAAGGAATGATTGTAGTTTGAAACTAAGGGTCGCAGACGTTTTTTCGACTCCGGGATCAAAAGTTATGAAACATTGAAAAATAGTAAGAGTCGGTTTTTGTTTGTTATTAGAACCAGTTTTAAGGACAAGATAATATTTGTAAGAAGTTTTGCGATTTGGCTCAAAATTTGTGTCAGGATGTAAGGACACAATATAAACAAGATTTTAACATTTTTGGGCGAAAATTCGAAAAAAAAATTTTTTGGACTTTTTGCCGTATTTAGCTCATAACTGTAGTAAAAGTAAACGTACAAAGGTGGGGATTGCATATTATGAATGTGAAAAGGCTGTTCTTTCCAACGGTACACAGCAAGCTGCGATCAGAAAGCTCTAAAGATATTTATGTCGGATTTTGGACAAAATTGAAGAAAATGCAAAAAACGCTATTTTTTGGGCTGTGCTTTTTAGCATAAGTTTTATATTTCTGGACCGATTGCTCTAATATTTGGAGACATTGTAGATTGAAGCTTTCTCTATCTTTTGGTGAAGATTTGAGTGAAATTCGTTCATTCGTTTTGGAGTACTTATCAATTGAAAAAATGCTGTCGAGGGGAGCTGAGGAAGAAAGAAAATGGTAGTTTTCGGTGTTTGTGGAGTCCGTTTTTAGTTAAAAGGAAGACTATAAACAGGAGGATACAGCATTGGTTGACGAGATATTATAATGGAAACTACAGTATTAAGAGCGCGTTTGCGCTTTTCAGTGTGGTTATTGGGTAGCGCGGCCCATACAAATTGTTTGGTAGCATTCGGGGAAGGAGCAAAACGGTTCCCTCATTATGTCGGAGTTTGGACAACATCGAGAAAATGCCAAAAAGGGTATTTTTTCGGCCATACTTTTTAGCATAACTTTTGTATCTGTATTTGTATCTAAAAATGGCCAAATTTTGGACATTTACTGTACTTCAATTTTGTTGAATTTTCTTTTCAGTGGCAGGAATGTGTAAATGATATTATTTTAGTGCATCAGCCAATAGAAAACGTGTCCCAGACCTAAATTGGCCGATCCACAAGCTCAAGAAATAGGGCGCCGAACGTGACATACATTTTTGCTTAAAAGTTTCGTCATTGCTGATGTTTCTAAGCGCATAGCAAGTAAATCGCTGGCTCAAATGTGTTCAGATGCACATTAATCGAAACCTCTTGATCTGATGATCTCAAAAATACCGCCCACGTCTCAGTCTGATGCTTTATAACTGTTATCGGTCGAAATTCTGCAGACCTACTTTTAATCCTTCCAGTACCTTATGTTTACTGCCGTTTTTTGTCCCTTTTTGGCCAGGTGATGCCAAGTTCTACTTTGAATTCCACAGAAAACAAGCCAAAAATCAGTGGTGAAAACCAGAAATTTCCATTATGCATGGATAAGACGTGATGGTAGAAGGAAGTGAAGCACACCCATCGATTCGCCATGTCATGTTGCATCTGAAATCGCGCTCGGAATTTCGATTTTCGACAACTTGTGTAAGTCACCAAAAATGGCGGTAAACATAAGGTACTTTGTAGTGGAAGGTTTAATGGTAGGTTTGCAGAATTTCGACCGATAACTAAAGCGATAAAGCATCAGACTGAGACGTGGCCGGTAACTTTAAGATCATCAGATCAAGAGGCTTCGATTGATATGCATCTGAACACATTTGAGCAAGCGGTTTACTTGCTATGCGCTTAGAAACATCAGCAATGAAACTTGTGAGCAAAAATGCAAGTCATGTTCGGTGCAATATTTCTTGAGTTTGGATCGACCAATTTAGGTGCTGGTGGAAAGTTTTCTATTCTACGTGTCGAGATCTTTCATCCCTAACTTCACTGGTGCAAAAGTGATGGGTATTTTTCTAATGACCAAAAATTTTGTCTCTCTCCGTGACGAAAAACGTTCAAATTTGGCGCCAAAATTTTGGCTAGAACAAAGTTAGACACACCACCCGGAAGCCCGTTGTCTCAGCTGCACAAAGCACGAAACCGCATCGCGATAGCTTCTGAAATGTGTGAATGACAGCTGATTAAACAGCGGCCGCAAAAAGTTGCCTGGGTCATATTTCGAGATTTGGCTTATTTGCCACCCCTGGGCATAATCGAGAGCTCTGCAGCTGCACTATGTTGGTGAAACAGGACGCCCAGACCGTCCTGTTAGATTTACAGAGTGTTCTGCACTGTTGCCTATGTAAATGCAGGGATATCTCTGCAAAGTATCCCCTATCACAATAGTGGATATATGAATAAAGGTGTAGTTATTGGAGTCAGTATCCAAGATGTAAAGAACAGGATATCAACTTTTTAGCTCCAAAGCCCAACTAGCCAATAACTACACCCGCGCAAAGGCAATCGCCACGGCACTGCTGAATGCGTCTGAGTCGTGTGGATCTTGTGTTGCGCTTATGGCTTACTAACGCCAGTTGTTTTCTGTTCTATGGATCGATTCTAGGTCAAAATGCTATGGAATAAGGGTGCCGACCACCCCTAAAGCTGAGCTGGACTAGCAGTAGTCACGCCACATCAAACAGTTCTTTTTAGTTTTACACAGGCGTCATACGCTAGAATGTTCATGCAACATTCCAGTGGTTGTAGCATTAAGACCAGAAAATCTCAATATCTAATTATGTGAATAGCTCACACTCCCAATACCGAATACTTCATTACGTAATAATGACAAATTGATGCTTAACTTGTACTGATTTTGGATTTTGGTTGATTGATGGGAAAACAGCTTTGTAAAGCTAATCATAAGTTCAATTTCAAAGATTGTCAGTATTGCACATTAGAGCAAAACATACGTAAAATTTGTGCCCAAAATTTCAAAAGACAGGTTAAGTAACCTTTTGTATACTGTCATCACAGCTCAGCTGCTGTTTTGGTTTTGTGAGGTTTTGGGTATGAGCTTGTCAATCTGTCCCCAGCTGATCAAAGTTACTTTGCAGTAAGCAAAAACATCCACTGAAGCACGGATTTTCTTCTGGGCATTGGACGGACTTTGATTGTATGTATGCGTCAAACAAGAACTGTGAGATTTTTCTTGGCAAAGCACCTGCAGGCAATGCAGAAACTGGATAAACGTAGTGTAGTAGCATCACAAAATTGGTCAGCTGAGACAGCAGTGGACAAATAGAGCGATTCTAGGTGTTCCAAATTGCTACCTCCGATTTGTTGAGATCACGTGATCATCTTTGACCTGTATTTACGACTTACTTTGTGGTGTTTGTGGCAGTGGTTGCTGTTTGTTGTAGAGAATAATTAAACAGTAGAAATAGAAAAGTTTGTGCAGTTTATGCTTGTAGATTTTCTAGACCTGAAAGGGGCCGTGCATAATAAACTGGTGTTCAAAAGTTCAAAATTTGGATCCCCACCCCTCCCAACATTTTCAGCATGACCGCCCTAAAAACTCCAAAGTTTTTCGGTGACCTGCCTGAATTAAACTTGATACTGTCTCCATGAATGGAAAATGTACAATTTAAAATATATGTAGTATTGTATATAAAAGTAAAAGCTAGTAAGTAGTAAAAGCTATGAAAAAGAAAATTTTTAAATTTTTAACAGTAAACTACCATTTTGGCAGTTAGAAAGATGAACTGGGTCGAGTTTTCCTTGTAATATAGTTGCAACAAAATCTTCTTAGGTAGGCACCTAAAAAAACGTTGACGTTTTCGATGATACCAAACCCCACACCTGCAACGTTTTTCTGACGTTCAACCGACTACCCCAGCCCCTCTCTAAACGTTGTAGTTTATGGACAGCTCCAAATAAAGATGCACCTTGTCATTTGTACAGGCTAGCTGAGCCTGAAGCATATGAGCGGAAATTGCGGAAACTCTGAGGGGCAGCGCTTGGGTCCTCTCTGAGATTTCAGGTTATCACCAACATTTGGCTCACTTCTAATCTGACTGCCTGATGAATTTTTCAGAAAATTTTTTCTTTTTTTTTAAATTATTCTTGTTAGTATACATTAAAAGCATACATGGGCAGGAAAAATCCGGAGGGGGAATGGAGACGTTGGGGGGGGGGGGGTCCAGAAAAAAGGCCAAAAAACGCCTATTTGGCTTAAATAAGCGAAAATTTTCTCCCTCTGGGGGCGAGGGGAGGGGTATACCCCCACACCCCCGGCCCATGTATGATTAAAAGAGGTCTTCCCCCACCCAAAATTGGCCTGGTTTGGGCCCTCTGCGATCATCGCCCCCCACCAGCAACAGCTCTGCCCGTTTAGGATTTTCAGCACGCCTGGACGGGATCAATTTTTGAGAGGCGGGCCGGGCCGGCCGTGTGGGGCAAGCACAGCAGAAATTTTAGAGCGAAATTAAAATTAAGCACAAAATAGAAATACACACTCGTTTTTCTGTTTTAAAATGCTACTTTTGAAAGCTTAACTTTAATTTTAGCTTTCAATTTGAGAATTCAGACCAAATGTTCAAAACTTTAGTTAGACAAAGCAAAAACCAATGCGCCGGGCTGGATTTTGATGCCGGGCGGATATCCCTCTGCTGAAAGGCCTGCTGAGCCTGGCCGAGCCCAAAAAAAATCGTGCCCATGGATGCTACCTTATTCCATGGTGGGGGGCATGTGGACCTAGAATCGATCCATAGAACAGAAAACAACTGGCGTTAGTAAGCCATAAGCGCAACACAAGGTCCACACGACTCAGACGCATTCAGCAGTGCCGTGGCGATTGCCTTTGCGCGGGTGTAGTTATTGGCTAGTTGGGCTTTGGAGCTAAAAAGTTGATATCCAGTTCTTTACATCTTGGATACTGACTCCAATAACTACACCTTTATTCATATATCCACTATTGTGATAGGGGATACTTTGCAGAGATTAAATTGTGCGAAAATGAGGGCATGAGTGCATCATTGTTTTTCTATTGAAATTTTTGAGACAAGAGAGAAAGATGATGAGAAAAATAGCCGTAAAACTAGAACAAAACGCCTTTCGCATGTTAAACCATGAGCATCGTTCAGTTCTCTCACCTCATGTTCTTCTTTGCTGCGCAAAACATTTTTTGGAAATGTACATATTTTACTGTCCGTACTGTATGTCATATTCAGTGGCGTACCCAGGATTTTGCAAAGGGTGATGTAAAATTTTGAAGTTGCCTGGTTGGGTCTTCTGCCCGACCTAGTGTTGTTACAATACCAAAATTTCCGTTTGACTATGACTATGACTACCACTCGTTTGAATACAATACCAAGGTAGTCAAATTTGACTATGTTGTAGTCAAACCGTTTGACTACCATGGCCACCGGTTTGACTACTTTGACTACTTTTTGAGACATGGCAAAATTGACGTTTACAGCGATTTATAAGCTTCAGTCACCAAGTGTCAGTCAAAAATGACTTTGACTGAGTGCACAAAGTGTTTACTTTGAAATAAACAGTGTAGTTAACTGCTACAAATTAACCCAGAATTGTTTAATTTTCAAAAATTTCAATGTAAAAAGCATCATTCGGACAGACAGCGCAAAAATAGGCAAATAACCGGTTTAGTTTGTTGTAAAATCAAAGTAGTTTCTTATTTTTCTCTTGTTCTTCTTTGCTCCATAACAGAGGTATTGTACTGTATGTCATAATTTTCACCCTGACCAAACTGTTTAATTTGGCTTGCATCAAGCAGAGATTTGCTGACTGACAACCCATACATGTAACAGGTCATCCGCCGAAGGGGGATGGGGGGTTAGGGGGTCTGGTGCCAGCGGGGGGATGTTTGGCTAAAAATCGCCAAAAATCGCTAATTTGGGCTGAGATACTGCTAAAAAATCCTGTTTTGCAGACGATTTTACCATTTTTTGTGTCTGAAATCGTAAAAAATCGCTAAAATTTGTTCAAAAAATTATCTGCCAGAAAAATCGGAGGGGGCTCGGGAAAATCGTCTCGGGAGAGGTCCCCATCCGAGGGGTCTCCTAGCTCGGGTGGAGGCAGACCCCCTGTTATGCTACTGCGGGTATGCTGCTGACACCTGTTATCAGTTCACAGTTTTAGAGAAAAGGGTTGTTTTGTCTTCTAAAGAGCTAAAAATGAAACGAATTTATAAAATATTTAGTTGCGAAATGTGGAAAATATGCTTGAAAAGCCGCTGCTTATAAGAAAATGTAGTCATAGTCAAACGGTTTGACTACCTGGGGCCTGTTTCACCAATTTACAAATCATCACAAATCATCACAAATACAAATACAAATACAAATACAAACGGATTTCTGTTTCACCAACATGCCAATTTACAAATACAAATACAAACGAAATACAAGTAGAATTTCACAAATACAAACGAAATACAAACGTTCCTGTTTCACCAAAATACAAGTGATTTACAATTCCTTCCAATTTGTGAAATTTTTTCACAAAGGTCGGAGGCTTTGTAAAATAATTATTGGTTAGTGTTCTCCGCTGTCTTGTGATGGAAACGTTCTCAAGTGACTCTGAAAGCGGTGAGGAAAATAGAGAGCCGGTTCTTGCTCAAAAAAGACACACTTATCGGCCGCGAATCAACTTGTTTTTGGTCGACAGCGCGTCGTTTGTTGAGCGATTCAGATTCGATCGAGCCGGCGTGGAGAGTCTGCTCCAGTCACTTGCCCCGCGACTGGAACACCCGTCATATCGAAATGGTGCACTGTCGGCGCAGGAACAGTTGCTCGTCAGCTTAACCTTTTTTGCGTCTGGTAAGAATTTATAAATTTAAAGTGAGCACCTCATGAGGAAGGTTTTGTTACTGAGATTGCTTGTTCAGCTGGGCCAACAATCGGATTTCACTAAATAGCTACCATCTACGGCAAAAGTTAACAATCTAGATCCCTCAGTGGCCGGCCAAAGCGATAATTGGTCTGGCCGACGCACCCGACGCACCCTCTACTGATACATATCTAGGAGGGGTACTTTTATATTTGGACAGGTCCTCCGGTGCGTACCCTATTACTGAGGCGTCGGCCAAACCAGTTATCTATTTGGTCGGCCACTCAGGGACCCAGATTGCAAACCAGGCAAATTATAAACGACAATTTGATCTTTTAGTTCAGATAAGAAAAAAGAACGAAGACAATAAGAAGTTTTTTTGGTGTGCTACTTCGGAAAATGGTTAATACCAGAATTTATGATATAATTTCTGCTAATCTTTTACTGATTGGCCTAAAAATGGTTCCTAGAGCTGATTATTGAAAGAATTTTTTATTTTTTATATTATCAATCAGTTTTGGAGCACAAAAACCACCATACACCCATTACCCAATACCGGTACGCACTCTAATTCTAATGTACCTGTTTTAGGGTCCCTGTACTACAAAATCGGTGATGCGCACGCACGGACCGTCGAAGGCTACCGTCTGTCGCGTTGTGAGCCGTGTTGTCAGCGCTGTCAACGATTTGCTGTTTACGAGAACGGTGCGCTGGCCAGAGGCGCTTTCGGAGAGACAGTCGATTGCCACACGATTTTATGCCACCGCCAAAATGCCAGCAGTTTGTGGTGCTATTGATGGAACGCTGATTCCTTTGGATGCCCCTTCCTTGAGCGAGCCCCAGTTTGTCGACCGTCATAGTAACCACTCATTGAACGCTGTTATGGTGGCCGGTCCGAGTACGGACTGGAGGAAGTAGGAGACACAGAAGACGAAGTGGATGAGAACCAGGACCCCAACAGCCGCGCGGCTGGCCTGCGACGTCTCAGATTATTGTTGTCTTACTTCCGGTGATTTTAACCTCACATTGTTAAGGAGCCGGTATACAGTTTTGGGAAGATTGCAGTTTATAAATGAAAAATTCAAAATGGAATCACTTATCGGTAACACAGCAATTTAGGTCTTACGAGTACACACGTTTACAGATCTTTCCATCGTCATCATAGGCCCACTCTCTGTAATCACATTTTCTCAGCTCACAGGCCCAGAATTGCTGTCCTTTGGAAGTGCCGCGCTTGGCAGTGTGAAGAAAGGCAGCGGCACCGCAATGGCAGACAGGAATGCTAAATGCCGTGTCAGTTTCTTGTGCCAGACCGATTTCGGGTTCGTCCTCCTCATCCTTAGAATTGCCTTCGAAGTCGTCGGCCCACTGAGGTCTCACAGCTGCGTACGGCTGGCCAGAGTGTACAGAAACCGAATGAGGCAGGTTCAGTTTCTCTTCCAGCTCCCAGATTTCCAGTCGAACCTTGTAGGTTTGCAATTCGAGATAATCTACTTGAAGTCGATCCTTTTTGGCTCTCAACCCAACCGTTTCACTAAAATAAGTATATAGTTAGAAAATAGCACAAAATCGCGACGTAATCTCTTAATAAGGATTGATAGGCAACGTATGGAAAATAAGAAAGAAACGGCAAAACGTACGTCATGGGGGTTGCAGCTCGGCTGGGTAATTTTGGACGCCTTTGGGTCAGTTCAACACGAGCACGCTTCGGCAGGGGAGGTGCAGGTGGCAGCGGCGTCCCAGGTGAAATCATTTCGGTGCCATCTAAACGTTTCTTATATTCATACATGTAACAGCTCCGGGCCGACCTGAGCGGAGGGGGATAGGGGGTTTCCTCAGGTGGGTTTTAAGCTGCCAAATAGCGTTTCCACAGGCTTTTCAAGCCAATTTTAGGCTAAAAATTACTGATTTCTGAGCCAGTTTGTTGGTACTGGAGTCACTACTAGTACTTGTATACTTGGGTCGGGGGGAGGGTCCCGTAACCTGTCTCGGGGGTCAGGGGGGTTTGGCCTTTCCAGCAGGGGTTAACCCCGCAAACCCCCGTAGTACATGTATGCTTATAAGTACCAGAATGGTTTCGAAAATACAGTGGTAGTACCTCTTTCACAGACCACAGGCGGCGTGTACCCCAACGAATCTGGTACACCGAGACCCTGGAGTACGGGCGATTCCTTCCCAAGAATATCCAGGACGACTTTGTCCACATCTGTCAACTTTGCTTTCTTGCCTCCTCCTCTTCCTGTACTTCGTTGATTGTCTATTTTAGCCTGAAGCTATGAAAAAGTATGTAAGTAACGTTTTATTCCCTATTATTAATAAGTGAAATATTAGTCGTGGGAAAAGGTCATGCTGACCCGCCCTCCGATTGCGATTTTTGAGCGCTTTCTAGTGCCCAACCCCCTCCCTAGAATTTCGGCTAAGCTCGGCCGGCGCCGGATCCCCCAACCCTCTCCCCTTCGGCGGATTGACTTTTTGACTAGTCGCTCAAAACAGGTTGACAAAATAATAAATTTTCTGCCCCAAAAAACCTTGAAGAACTCCCTTTGAATCGCAAAAAGGGCAATAAATCGTCGACAACATTTCTTGAATACCGAACAAATACACTTTTTTCAACGCTTTTAACGTAGGATGGATGAACTGATATCACGTAACACGTTGAATGGGCTATATTTTCGAGATAGTACGCTGGAGTTAGTCCGAAAATCCGCTAATCTGCACGAAAAACAAAAAAAAATGCGCTCGAAGTCTGCAAAAATTGTCATAAACTTTTTCAGCTCGGTATTAAAAATGTACAGAATACCGGATGGTGTTTTGGTAGAGCTGAAGAAAAGACCGCATTACGGAAGCATCTCTACTTCGGACAAAGTGATAGAATGCTGCTCTACTACGTACCACAGTTGCTCTGTTGATATTCGGCCACACAACGTCTCGCAGGTGTTTGAAGTCTTTGGTTTCATCGGGAGCCGTGGGCAGAGCAAAGGGAAGCGACTGCGCCTTGCATTCCTCAAAGATCTCCTTCCACTTTGCGGTCTTATCCTCGTAGGTGATTTTTGGATCAAATTTATCGAACAACAGATGCTTGTTCTCTTGGATTCTCTCAACCAACCATAATTTCTGCGACTGAGTCATATGAAGCCGTCTTTTGCTCTCCAATAAATCCGTTTCCTGCGTCACAACAATATCCTCCATTTTTTTGCTCTGAAACTAATTTTTTCTCCCTCCTTCTTCTTTGTAAATCACTTGTGAAATTTTTTTCACAAATACAAATACAAATACAAATACAAAGATTTTTTGGTGAAACAGAATCCGGCCCGTTTGTATTTGTATTTGTATTTGTATTTGTAAAATCTGCTTTGTATTTGTAAATTGGTGAAACAGGCCCCTGGTCTTCGTTTGACTACGTATTTATGGTAACCAAGGTAGTCAAACTTTGACTTTGACTACCTGTCTGTTTGACTGCGATATCACAAAAAGTATTAACTATGACTTTGACTTTGACTATAGTCATAACAACACTAGCCCGACCACGGCGAGAAATTTTCGTAAAATTAGCCTTCAAAAACGTGTTTAAAAAGCATTCTGAGCTTAAAATTGACAAAAATTACAAGTTTTAGTAGTTTAAAGTGCCCTGGTTGGGCTTCTGCCCGACCAGGGCGAGAAATTTTTGAAACTTTGGCCTTCGAAAATGCATTTAAAAGGTATATTTTGAGCATAAAATAGACAGTTTTATCTAATTTTTCCTCCCTACCTCCACTGCAAAGGGGGTGTACACATCCTACATCCCCTGGGTACGCCACAGGTCATATAGGTATGTACACTCCCTCACGGAAAAACTTGCATCAATTAGATATTCATTGACTGACACCTGTCATTGCTTCAAAACTTTATTGAAAAGAGGTTGTTTGGTTCTGGTGTTCTAAAGTTCTTTGAAGAGTGACAAGTTTGCAAAGTATTTTGTTGCGAACAGGAAAAAAAGCGGTAAAATGCAGGTGAAAACCCTGCTACTTTTAACAAAAGTAGTCATAGTCAAACCGTTTGACTACCTGGTCTTTGTTTGACTACGTACGTATTTATGGTAACGAAAGTAGTCAAACTTTGACTTTGACTACCTGTCCGTTTGACTGCGATATCACAAAAGTATTAACTATGACTTTGACTTTGATTAGTAGTCATAACAACTAGTGTTCCGACGATATCAAAATTCGTCGATATTCGATATCGATATCGATATCGATATTTTCAACTCAATATCGATCGATATCGATATCGATATCGATATTTATGGTTATGCAAGAAAATCTGAAAATTTGATAGAGCAAACTGCTCTCGCTGCTTATCAGTCAAGTACTGATGCAATCAGCGATCTGATATCAATTAAGCAGAGAATGGCAGAAAAGGTAGTGGCCCTTCTGAAGCCCTTCAATAAAAGGTTGATCCCCTCAGGCCTATGCTCCGCCCTCATTAGACATAAAGAGCTCAGATAGAATAGCGTATTTTAACTTATTTTAGTGACAAATAAGCCAAAAAATCTTGACCTTAGTAAAAAAATCGGACTTTTTTGCTTACCATCCTTTCGACCACCCATCAATCTGCCGGTACCCCCTCAGGATTTGAAAATTTACCACCCCCCTCAGCCGAAATGCTAGCCCATGTCTGCTTCTGCCCTCCTGCTCCTGTTTTAAATGTTGTTGTTTGTTTTTGAGTTTCACTGACCTTTCGGACAGCTCAGGACACCCCTCGCTTTTTCCAGAGTTTCAGAGCCATTCAATGGGGTAGCCCTGCCTACAAACAACCCTACCCTTTGTTGCTGCCATTAGGTGCTTAGGAAGCGCCGGTTCAGTTCCCATTTACCTACTGGCCATCACCGGCTTTTGGCGGTCCGGTTTGGGCTTTACATCCACTACTTCCAGTTGCTTCGACCAGCTTCGAACCCACAAACAACGGCTCTCACGGATGCCCGGGTCCCCTTGACACAAGGGATTGCATAACTACCCGTGGCCAAGACGTGACAAGTGTGCGGAGTGAGCAGCTCTTCAGTGCTGCTGCAGGCATTTAAGAACTAAGTGTTGCTGTCAGAAAGCTGAGAATGCCGAGAAATTGATGTTTCTGAGAGCTATCATGCCACTGTTAGGTTTTGACTACCATCGGTCTCTGAGTTGTCCAGGAAAAACTGTATTTTTTCAGTTCCAGAGAGATAAACTTGGTGTCAGTTTTGTTTTTGCCCTACTTTCCAACCCGAAAAATATCGAAAATATCGATGCGAAATATCGCGATATCGATATCGATATCGATATTGGAAAAAGGGTCGATATATCGACTTTTCGATATCGATATCGATATATCGTCGGAACCCTAATAACAACACTACGTGGATCGCGGCACCAGCTCCATCTGCACCGGCAGAAACAAACGCTTTTTCCGTTCAGCTCACCTGAACGGAAAATTTTGAGCAACCATTGCGAGCCATCAAGCTGACATTTTTTCCTGCCACTACAGTTTCTACAAAAGAAACTCTAAACCAATTTTCAGAACAAACATCCAAGAATTGAGCTCAGAGAAGCGTTTCAAATTTTTCCATTCAGGTGAGCTGAACGGAAAAACTGTTTGTTTCTACCGGTACTGGTGCCAGCACCATAAATGGCGTTTTATAAAGTGCCTGACTGAGAGGGGTGCAGAAACGCCGAGTTGATTGACAGGTGCGACGCGACTGCGAGTACAGGAGGAAGGCGGCAGCTTTCAATGCTTCACTGCTATAGCAGATTGTACGTAACTTATCAGGTGTAGGTAGTCAGCGTTCGCACCGTTCTGATCAGTCTGTGTCTGACTGCTAAACTTGCCGCATGCAGTTTATATGCCAAGAGAATTTAGCAGTCAATTATTGTTATAGGATATTCAGTGCTGATGAATTCCACCAAAATCAACACAGGACCATGCGTATTCAAGCCGCCCCTTGCGTTTTGCAGATTTATTTAAAAAATGCAATTCGTGCATCCGTCCCTCACCCCGAAACAGTTTTAGGGCCGTCTCCCACCTTCCAAAAATAGAAGCAGTACTTAGTAGTGGCTCAAGGATTAACAAACAAAGATCATGTTGGGTTATTGCCATTACAGTATGTATTGAAGCGATTGTGTTTGTGAGAGTGTTTTGTATTGTCAAGTTATCGAGTGGTTGCGTTTGTGCGCTTGTCTGTGTGTTGTGTGAGTGCCCACTAGTAGATAAACTCTTTCATTGGTGCCGAGACCCGGGATGACCGAACCTGCCTACTGCTTTCCACAAGTCTCACAGTTCCTGTACTCAACCTCAAAAGTTCCCTTCTCCTACTCCAGTGATCATCAGGCACAGACGCGGCCCCGTTTTGTTGCTCACTCGACAAAGCTGATTCTCTTCTCTACTACAGGTCTTCTACTGGCAACATCCTTTCAAGTGCTCAAATTTCAAGTCTTTTGTCTTTTCAAGTCTTTTGGTTTCCTTTCTGCTCGTTTCGCTGCTCTTCATAAAGCTCCTTCTTTTCTGTTGGTTCCCACAGTGGTTCCACAAGTTTTTCAGTGCGTGAAGCACAGATGTTTGTTGTTTTCCTCAGACTCGCTGTGACCAAGCAAGTTGTTCCTATCCTGTGCGCAGATGCACGAAAGGCTGTTCCAATGATGTCCACAAAGGGCCATATATCGTTGAGTTCAGTGGTTCAAGCTGGCATAGCACCTTAAGAGGCGTTGCAGAAAAAAATCGGGCAGGGGGCGGCGGATGGAATTTTTTGACCCCCCATTTTTATTCGCTGATCTAAACCACTAAAGTGTGGATATTGCAAGACCCAGTCGGTTCGGCTCGGGGCCCAACCATTCCAGAGAAATCGGCGCCCAAAGTTGAAAAACCATGCTTTTTCGCGTCCGCCGATTTTTGGCCGACTCCCATCTTTGACCGGGTGCCGTAAGCGCATTTTTAAAGTAATCCTCACCAAATCTGGAATATTTATAGAATCAATGACGCTCTTTCATTTGCACCTATCGACGTCAGAGTCCGACTGTAATTGCCGATTTGACAAGCAGTTTTTTGCAGAGATTAGGCCGAAAAACACGTGTTCAGAAATACATATGTTTCACTAGCGTGGCATCGAGCTATCCGGCTATAAATTTAACACAAAATAGCGCATCAAATGTGCTTTCGAAAACTGGTTTCAAATTTTTTGGATCTCTTCTAGTTTTGAAGTTATGGCCCTTCAAACTTTAGTGTCACGCAGGCCGATTTTTTCCCTTTTTAGCATGTTAGGTAATGACATTTATGGAACTGGACTGTTTCGAAGGCATTACATTGTCAACAAAGCGTTGTAATAATATAATATAACATTGTAAATTCAGTCCCGACACATGTGCAATTGTTATGGATGCTTTCTTTAATCACGCCAAGCTGCAGTTCTGGTGGTCAGCATGTCTTGAAGATTTTCATTGGCCATTAATTTGGTAGCCCGATCTGGACTGGTTGCGATTTCTCCAGCAGAAGCCTTCACTGCTTCACAACTGATGGCAGTTGCAACCTTTTCCATTGGCACTGACTGCTCTGGTAATTTATTCTTGAGGTCATAGTAGCAAGTGTGGCACAGCATTTCACCAAGTGGGATATGCTGACCTGAGATCATACATGGGCCGGAAAAATGGGTTTGGGGTAGTCAAACTCCGAAAATTTGGGGGTGGGCCTGGCGGTGTAGGGGGGTCGCGGTGATTTTGTTGGTTGGGGTCAGGAACAAAAGTCGGCTTCAGGTGGGTTGGTGGGGTCGTTTGGGGGATCGAGCCCAAGTTGGGGGTGGGCAATCCCCCCGGAACCCCCGCGGCCCATGTACTGTATGCCAACTTTTCTGACAAAATGCCAGATGTCAGAACTGCATTTTGTGAATGCCTATACCTGAACCTGATGCCTGATTGTGTTTTTGAAATACCTGTACCTGATCCCTTATCAGGTACTTCCTCAACCAACACCTGGCCAAAGTAGCTAAATAATTCATGAGATTTAGGCCAGCGCAGCAAGTTTTGACTAAATAGACTAGAAGCATGTAATAAAACTGTGCAAAAAATCACTAAATTAAAAGGCAAAACGACAGCAATCATACGTATATGAGCCGGAAAAATCCGTAGGGGGCGTGGAGGGCATCTCAGGAATCGGTCCCAAAAATTCCAAAAATCGCCTATTTTGCCTTAAAAACAGAAAAAATTCGGTGAGGGGGAATGATCGACTGAGGGGGAATATAAACTCGCCTCCGGCCCATGCACAATGTATGACAGCAATAATATATGTATGTATATTAGGTTTCTAAGAAATCTTGAAAAATCACCGCGCTACTACTAGGCGTTGCTTAGCACTGCTTTACTGTACGTACATATAAAAAAGGGGTACCATGCTCTTTTTTGCATAGGATGATGTATCGGTGGTACAGGTGCCGAGAGTAACCAGTTCTTCAGACCTGTGTTTAGTGTGCTTCTTGCTGGGACCACACTGTCCTCCAAACTGAGCAAAACTGCATCATACGACTACAAAGTGCTGTGTTTAAAAGTGTAAATGTTAGCATCAGGACCCTACATCCAGGCAACCTATCAGAATAATAATAGTAATCAATACCTTCGGCTATTTGGTGTTGATGCAGGCAGACACTCCACTCAAATCAAAACAGCAATGAGATAACGGTGGATTTTCCTTCCTCAGCCAATAGCGTTTGCAGCGTGCCTAGTTTAAGAATTAACAAGCAAGTACGACTACGCCTTCACAACCATAATAATTTCAGGATGTGTCGGCAGTTAATTTACAAAGCCAGATTATATTATAACGCTTCAACAACGATTTTACAGCACTGCAGTGCTCAAATTGCCATTACCTAACGTGCTTAAAAAGGGAAAAATGGCCGTGCGTGACATTAAAGTTTGAAGGGCCATAACTTCAAAACTGGAAGAGATCCAAAAAATGTGAAACCAGTTTTCGAAAGCACATTTGATGCGCTATTTTGTGTTAAATTTATAGCCGGATAGCTCGATGCCACGCTAGTGAAACATATGTATTTCTGAACACGTGTTTTTCGGCCTAATCTCTGCTAAAAACTGCTTGTCAAATCGGCAATTACAGTCGGACTCTGACGTCGATAGGTGCAAATGAAAGAGCGTCATTGATTCTATAAATATTCCAGATTTGGTGAGGATTACTTTAAAAATGCGCTTACGGCACCCGGTCAAAGATAGGAGTCGGTCAAAAATCGGCGGACGCGAAAAAGCATGGTTTTTCAACTTTGGGCGCCGATTTCTCCGGAATGGGTGGGTCCCCAGCCGAACCGACTGGGTTTTGCAATATCCACACTTTAGTGGTTTAGATCAGCGAATAAAAATGGGGGGTCAAAAAATTCCATCCGCCGCCCTCATAAGGCAACCTGGCCGATTTTTTTTTGCAACGCCTCTTAAGGTTCGGAGCTCCAAGAGGCAAACAGGGATGACCCCGCTGTTATGACCTCATCAGTGCAAGAAGCACGTTCTCTTTGTTTCGTTCGCCCAGGACTGCGGTAGCAAGCCAGAGAGCTGATGTTTCATGTGTCCATAGTGACAAGAAATCTTTGAGTTCAAGTTTTCCAGCTAATGGTGCAGTACCTGAGGGCATTCTTCTCTGATTTTGGGACAAGCGCGGAAGACCCGTGGCTATGACCTCTTCAAGCAGCGTTTGAACTTGTCAGTTCGCAAAGTTCTTCGTGGTCGAGCAGAAGTTTCCTATACGTACGTCAGTTCTTCAAGCATCAAGTTAATTCAGTTACATCACCTCCGATGGCCGTCAGGCACAGGTGTGCCCCCCCAAGTGACCTCCTTTGAAAGGGGAGTGATGAAAGAATATGATTAAATACAGTAGATTCTATCATGATTCATCATTGTTGATCAAATTGATTGATCAAGAGGAAGAGAGTGCTGAGGAGTAAGGTGATGAGAAGAAGATGGAAGATGAAGAGAGGAAGAAGGATGAAGAAAAGAAGGAGGAAGAAGAGAAGGAGAGTTGAGAGGAGAAGAGGAAAGAGAGTGAGAAGACGAGGACAGAGGAGGAGAAGAATCACAGTTCATTTGAATTCGCTTCACAAGAGATGGAATTCCGTTACACCGATGACATGTCAGCAGTTGAAGGCAAAGGCGCAGAAAGGCCGAAACGTGGCGCGCAAAAGATGGAGTCAGCAGCACGGTGTCGGTACAGAGCAGCTTATTGGAGACTCCGAATCAGCAGAGGCAGAGCATATCGATTCAGATAGTTTCCCCGGCTGTCAGGCACAGTTGAGGCCCAGTCGACATCCGGATGGGGAGTGATGAAGCGATTGTGTTTGTGAGAGTGTTTTGTATTGTCAAGTTATCGAGTGGTTGCGTTTGTGCGCTTGTCTGTGTGTTGTGTGAGTGCCCACTAGTAGATAAACTCTTTCAGTATATACTAATTTTGACAGGCTATAACTCTGGAACGGTTTGACCTAGTAGAACAGTCATCAAAACATTATTAGAATCGCCAGAGACTCTAGAATCGATTGCGGTGGTTACCTTAGTTACATCCTGTTTAGAAAAAAGCTGATTTTTTTTCCGTTGCGCAAATTAGTGTTCAGAGCGGAAGTTCCGCAGATTAGTGTGTACCGTGGGCAAGAGCTACAGCACGATTCCAGGGGTCATGAATACCCCTTTCAAGAAGTTTCAGCCAAACCCGTCGGTCTGCCTGCCTATGTTTCCCCCTTTTTCGTGAAATTTTCATTTTTTCGTGATTTTTGCAAACTTACCTGTTCAGTTGGAAAACCCAAAATGCCTTCAGCCGCGAGAGAGACAGGTTTAAGACGGCCGCCCACCACTGAAAAAATTGGAGGGCTTCAACATTTTTTGGTTTTCTTTGTAGTGAGAGGTTGCAAGAAAAATTTGCCACATTATGTGAAAGCTACAAGGGGCGGCTTTAGCGATATCACAGTGGAAGGCAGTTCATCAGCGTTCGACGAATAATGAACCAGCACACAAGATACGTTGTAATAAAGACGCATGTAAAACGTGGACAAAAATCGCCCTGCGGCGATTCGGACTACCAGATTTGGCCAAAAAAGAAGCCCACCTTTTATTTTTCTCAGCGTGGTCATCTCTACACTAACCAGACCGAAAACAGCTGCAACACCTACTTACGTTTTGATTTGATCTGAAAACTTGCCTATTCTGTGAAAATTAACACCAGCATCCGTTGAAATCAAATAAACGGCATTCTCTGAGAAAGCCACCTACCGTAAAACTTCTAATAATAGCACTGCGCTATTACTTTCTTGTGATTGGTTTTGGGCGCCCAGGTATTGGAGTGTGCGCGTTTATTATTTCAATACTACATTGGCCGATCCACATTTTTCTGAAAATACAGGGTATTTTTGTCTTAAACACAAGCAATCTTTACGAGTTTTAGTCTGACTAATGTTTGCAAGCTTAATCAAAGAAAATTGTCTCAAAGGGACAGTGTTCTACATTGGAAACACGTACAAAGCGTTGATAGTAGTGCGCGTGGGAGCGCTATTAATAGAACGGCGCTACTATTAGAGCGTGCGCGATTATATTTTTGGGCTTTCCGTAAAGAACGCTACTATTGGAGCGACGCTAGTATTGGAGCGTGTGCTTTCATTCGGTGTTTTACGGTATTTTATTTAAATTGAGAAAGAAAAGCTCTTACAGTGTATACGAATTGAATTAGCTATGCTTCCATCAGACAAGGACGTTTCCATGCATGTTTTACAGTACGTAGGTAGAGTACCCAAGATATTTTTGGCAGAATCACTTTTTGGTTTACTGAACAGTCTTATCAAACATCGCTTCCACCATAAAGCAGTTTTTAGACTCTGTTTAGCATAGGCTTACGTATGTAGCTTCAATATGGGTGACCAGTCTGCGGGCACATCCTCAGACGGAACCAGCTTGTCCTACGTTCCCTGCATATTCGGTCGCACAACCCACCTATCCACCTGCTCCGAGAGTTCGCTGCAGATTTTGCGAACTCTGCCCAAACGGAAGCTGCACGCTGCAGTCGAATCGATTGAAGGAGGGGACTACAAAGAGAACGATGGCTTTTGTATTGCCGATAGAAGAACTCAAACTGAAATCTTACTGACCGCCAAAGACTTGGTCACTTTGGTGCATCGGCTGGACCGCGAAACCGAGGAAGAGGAGGCTAACCTAGCTGAAGTTTACGACCAAATTGATGATGAGCGGCTCTCTGAAATCAATCTAGATCTAGAGCAGAGTTCATTTGAAGCTGGCAACTGTTCCAGACCAGAGGGACAGCCCAACATCACTGGCTTTGTGCACTTGGCAGGTTTCTTGGCTGGTTTGGGAGGGTTCTTGTATGGCTACAATATGGGTGTGGTGTCTAGTGCTATGATCTTTATCGAAGACAAAATGAATCTTGACTATACTTGGACCCAGTCAATCATCAGTGTTCCGCTTGCTGCCAGCGCCATTTTCAGTCTGGTAGCCGGGTGGTTTTCGCAGAGATTTGGCAGAAAACGTGCCATTTTACTGTCTGGATTGATGTACACCTTAGGTGCGCTGTTGCAAGCGTTTGCGGATGAGAAGGAAAATTTGCTCGAGAAACGAATCATCATTGGAATTGCAATTGGCACGTTGTTTTACTATTGTTGTTGGGAAATAATTGAAACTTAAAAATACATGCAAAACTAAAAACGCATTGGCAAAATCGTTTATACCATTTGAAAGAGAATTTTCTTCTCTATGTGATGGTGTGTTTTGGTATTTTACTTTTATTGACTTTTGTAAACTGAGCTCAAAGGGGTGAAAACTACAAATGATGTTCTAATTCTGGTAAATTTAAAAATATGGAAAAAAAGAAACAAAAAGATATTGTACACCGGTGGCGGTTTCTACTCTTAGACTAACTAAAAACACCACTTGGCCCAAATCCCTGACACAGCTACTTTATTTAACTCCGGAATCCCTATGTGCCCTGGTAGCTAAAAATCCAATAGATCTCTGTGGTTATAGGATTCGCTTCAATGTCAATTCCTGCTTATATAGCAGAAGTAAGTCCAGCTCGGGTTCGCGGACTAATGGTGACAGGTTACCAATGGATGATCACCTTTGGTTTCTTGTTTGCCAACATTTTGGGCGGAGTATGCGCTACCGATTTTTACCCAGACTTTCCCACTACTGTGGGCTGGCGGTAAAAACTGAAACTTATCAGGAACTTCGTAACGGCGTTAAGGTTGAATGTACAGAATTTTGGTGGGAGTCGCGGCAGTGCCTTCGTTCATTCAGTTGGTCGGTTTCTTTGCCATGCCCGAAAGTCCAAGGTGGCTGATGGAAAAGGGCAAAAATAAGCAGGCAATCAATGTTCTACGGAGAATGTATGGCCCGGCCGAGCAATGGGCGCGCTTTGACTTTTCTGAAATACAAGAAGCTAAACGCCACGACCAACAGGAGCGCGAGAGATTGGGAGGTGGGCGAGAATCTTGATTGCAGTAATAAATAATTATACCGTGGGAATCAATCGGAAGACCTGTAATCGTCGCAAGTTTTCCTGAAAATAAATTGACTACCGTAAGACACGACCGCAAATTACATCAATTTACGGCCCCTGAAAAAGTTTCCGAAAATTTCGTACTCGGACAATACCGCCCCAAACCGCAATTACCGATTTAGATTTACGCTTGTGCTTTAGTTTTGGGGTAAGGTTTAGAATTAGCATTTAATTTAGACATAAGTTCATGCTCTAGCTTAGCTTTAGACCTATGGATATTTTTAAGTTAAGCAGATCAGCCGACCAACCAAGGGGGAAGTGGTCTTGTACGATTTACCAGACGGCATCATCGTCGCGTCAGTTAGTGTTTACTTGCATCCCGGTCGGACCGTAAATTGCCATGCTATCGTATCTATTCAATAAATTCGCGTCGAAAACCGTAAACGATTTAAACGAACAGGCCTTCCGATAGATTTACTGGGTATAGTAGATCTTCAGGAGGATTGGTGCTACAACATGTGCTGCGCATAAAACACGTGAGAAAGGCACTAATTGTCGGCTGTCTCTTACAAGCATTCCAGCAACTATCTGGCATCAACACACTATTGTGAAGCTAAACAACTTTATCCAGATTCACAGAGTCTTATTCTTTTAGGTATTACACCGGAACAATTATGAAAATGGCTGGTAATCAGGACACCACAACTGCTATTTGGATGAGCTGTGCTGTTACTGGCTGCAATTTTGTCTGCACCATTATTGCACTACTCCTGGTAGAAAAGATAGGACGCAGAAAACTGCTACTTTTTAGTATGACAGGTATATTGGGGCACAGCTTGGACCGCCCGTCAGAATGATGTATAGGGATTTAAAAACGTTTCTATACTCGCATTTCTACTGTGTATATCTAGTCATGAGCTCGGGCACTGTGTCGAAGGGCACATTAGTGTAAACAGTGTCTTGTTCCTTGGTTAGACTTGGAATAAATTTAAACAACAACGCATCTTTGAAACCACTTTTCAGGTGTAGTACTGAGTTTGGCTGTTCTGGGATTCGGATTCTACTTGATCAACATCGATTCAGCTAAAGTTTCCGAAGACAGTACCGTATTTTCTCCAACAGAAGACGACGGCACGTACACGAATCAAATTAAAAGATGTGCAGCTAATGAGTGAGACATTTCCGATTCTTTTTGTCAGCTATTTAGCTAAAATCCGTTCCGTTCAGTAATTGCGATTCCTGTGTCACAATAGAATCTTGCGGCTTTTGCTACTTGGAATCGGAAAAGAAGGAAAGGGGCGGAGCTTGTCTGCCGAACGAACTGGGCAAGACCGGTCATTCGCTGGTTGGAATGTGTAGACATGCCGCCTCGAGAAATTTCACAAATTCAGGCGCCATTTGGGCTAGCAATTGGTGCCAGTCATCCTACAGTTGGATTCCAATAGTTGGAATGATTTTGTATCTATTCTCCTTTTCCACCGGTACATAAATGGTACCGCTACAAACAATAAAGTGAGATTTAGGCTTAGCACCAATTCCGTGGGTAATGAATGCAGAGATTTACCCTAGTTGGGCAAGAAGCACTGGAGCTGCTCTGGCCACTCTAACTAACTGGTCAGTCAATTTACTGGTGTCCTTCACATTTCTCTGGCTTACAGAAGCGCTCCGAAAATATGGTTTGGTCTCTTTTTTATTTCTTCCTCCATCGCAAATACAGTATAGATAAAAAAAAATGTCCCATCGCTTTTTCGGCCTTCACTCAAACGTTTCATTCTCAGTTACTTCTTTACCGATTTGGCTCAAATTTTCAGCAAAAATTAACAACATAGTTGGCTAAATATTCTGCAAGTGTGGTGCGAAAATTCCGACTCATGCTGGTTTTATGACCCGAAAAGTAGGAATGAGGGTGGTCAACGCAAATTTAATTTTTTTCGGTAATACAAGGAGTACAGGCCTGAAACTTGCAGGAATGATTGGTGTTGCTATTGGGCATAACATACTAAGCGGGCAGCTCTGTAGCTCAAAGGGCACTAAAATGGGGGAATTTCAAAAACATGACGAAATATGACTTTTCTTTGTAAAACCGGAAAAATGACGATTCTAAAGATTTTCAATTTTCAAAAAACGCTGCAGGATGGTTACTATGGTGTGGAACAGAGCTTAAATATCAGGTTCATTTATTTGTCGAACTTCCTGCTACAATCTATGTTGATTAACAACAGATTCAGTGCTTTGATTCTAGAAGGTGCAGATTTCTTAACTATGGGATTTTCACTCATGTTTTTGAAATTCCCCCATTTTAGTGCCCTTTGAGCTACAGGGCTGCCCGCTTAGTATGTTATGCCCAATAGCAACACCAATCATTCCTGCAAGTTTCAGGACTGAACTCCTTGTATTACCGAAAAAAAATAAATTTGCGTGGACCACCCTCATTCCTAGTTTTCGGGTCATAAAACCAGTATGAGTCGGAATTTTGGCACTAAACTTGCAGAATATTTAGCCAACCATGTTGTTAATTTTTGCTGAAAATTTGAGCCAAATCGGTAAAGAAGTGACTGAGAACGAAACGTTTGAGTGAAGGCCGAAAAAATTGGGACATTTTTTTTTATCTATACTGTATAAAAGGTTGACAAATTTTTCAGGAGCATTTTTTCTCTACATGGGAATAACGGTATTTGCCACTGTACTGTTTTTCTTTATTGTGCCAGAGACAAAAGGCCTTCAAATAGAAGACATCGAACTTTTGTTCAGGGACAGGAAACAGCCCAAGTACTCTCTGGATTTTCGACGGTGAGAAAGCATCTCTAGATAAAATAATAAGTTGAATTTTTTGCCATTTAAGGCTAACATCAACTGGGAGCATTGAGACAGGTCAAGGAGTATTTGTAGTGGATGTGCGTAAACGCACTAACTCATCCTGCCCCTCTTAAAGCTAATTAGTTTATAACGTTTTCTGCTCGGATTGAGTGATCCAGTGGCGCATCCAGGGGTGTAGGGTGGGTACACCCCCTTTGCGGTGGAGGTAGGAAGAGAAAGTCTGTCAAAAATAAGCGAAACTAATGAATTATGTACCGAAACTGTCTATTTTCTGCTCAGAATGCGTTTTAAATGCGTTTTTGAGGGCTAAATTTTCAAAATTTTCCCGACCTGGTCCAACCAGGCCACTTCAAACTACTAAATCTTGCAATTTCTGTTAATTTTAAGCCTAGAATGTGTTTTAAACGCGTTTTTAAAGGCAACTTTTGCTAAATTTTCTTACCCTGCTTGGGCAGCGGCCCAACCAGGCACTTTCAAAATTTTACACCCCCCTTTCCGAAATCCTGGATACGCCACTGGAGTGATCTAATAAAATTATCCAACGCTTACAGTATTTGCAATAAACTATGTTTTCAAGTCAAGTATGACTTCGTCTACAGGGGCCTGGTTCACCAATTTACAAACGATTACAAATTGTCTCAAATACAAGCACACACGCAAGTTTACAGATCTCCAGGGTCCCGGCCGGGTCTTGTCCAATTAGGCCCATGTGTAGACCTACAGTATTTATTTTACAAATTTTAAATTGTAGTCGTAGTTAGTAGTCTCCAAAAATCGCCAAAAATAATTAGTAGTCTTAGTTAATAGTCTCAAAATTTGTCGATTTTGAATATGTACGTAGTCGTAGTTAGTAGTCAATTTGTAGTCAGCAAAATTTTGAATAAAATTACCAAATTTTTAGGTTTATGATATAAAACAAGAATTTAAAAATCTAAAATAGTCAACCAAACAAGGGAGAGGTGGACATTTAAGGAATATACTGTGTTTTTCTACCAAGTGTTATGCGAAAAATGCCTGTTAATTTCTACTACGAAAGTTTCAAATTTAGGATTAGCTTCAAAGTACACGGTTTTTTTTGTTTACAACTACAAAAGATATATTTTCGTTATTATTCTACCAATATTATGTTTTGTTTGCCAAGAAACAAACAAACGTGCACTTTACTTTGTTTGCAAACGGGCAGAAATTCAAGAAATATATCAAAGTATAACAGGAAAATTGCTTTTGAATGAGAAAAAAGTTGTCAAAACTAATCAAAAAGCTCAATCAGCAAAAATCCACCGATAAAATGGCACCATTTCCGTTTCTAAATGGCTAATGTGCATGATTATGACCAAATAAATTCGAGAAATTGCTGACTACTAATTCACAAATTCAAAAGGTATTTGGTAGTCAAATTGTAGTCACTAAATCTGAATATGTAGTCGTAGTCAATTTGTAGTCTTGATGACGTCATAAAACCCCAAAAATTAGTAGTTAGTGGTTAGTAGTTACCGGATAGTGCTGCATTGGGTACCCGGGTACACTAACCAGCACTTAGCATTTTCCGAAACAAAAATGAGATCCTGTTAGTGTATCCGGTACACTAACTGGCACTTAGCGAAATCATGTTAAACTGCTTGTTTTCACGATTTCTAAGCAAAAATGCAATTTCCCAATCCGGATTACTGGTTCTGCCATGTAAATCGGAGTGTTTGGTCAAAGTTTTCATTCTTGTGAGTTTTGCGTCAGTAAAAACGATTTAAAATGAGCAAAAATATACGTAGACTTGCTTTAAAGCTACCGATATGTTGGAAATTTCGGACACCCATGACATAAAACCTGTATCCAAATAGTGTACCCCGGGTACACAATCCGGCACTAAGTGCCAGTTAGTGTACCCCGGGTACGCTATCTGGAGGGGTACCCTATGCAGCACTCTCCGGTAGTAGTCACTACAAAATAGGTCTACCCATGTGTGTGTATTTGTATTTGAGACGATTTGTAACCGTTTGTAAATTGGTGAAACAGATTATATCAATCAAGAATGTATAAGGGATATAAATTATGAATGAATTAAATTGCTGAACGACAGGGTGGCCGAATTTCAACTTGGCCTCAGTCATCTGCGTTAAAGAGGCAGAACTTGTTTTATAAACAGAAGCCGAAACTTGAAACCACCACGACTTAAAAATTTTTGGTCGGCGGTGTGGATTGGGGAATTTCTAATCTAACTAACTTTCACGAAAATCCGCATACTTGTACTCAAACAAATTACGTCGCAATATTTTCTGCTGCTGCCTGCCCTGCCTGTGCAATTATTTTGACGATGACGGGAGCTACCGTACGCTGCAGATGCAACCGACCTGCCGATCGAAGCGCCAAATTTGAACGCATTACCTTACCACAAATCTTAAAACAAGTGATCTGCTTGGCTGAGGCTTTTTTCAAAGTAAAGAAAACTATTTAGCTTGCAAATTTTGTGAAAGCTAAGTGAAACAATTTACAGGTAGGATTTTAGGGCTTGAGTGCTCAAAAGGGAAATCCTTGGGTTATGCACATTTTTGAATACAGCTAAAGTATATTTCAAAAAAGAGATCTGGCGCCTAATAACTCCTTATGGAAGCGCCGGAGCGCCTTTGCCTCATAACCAAAGCTGTAGAAGGGCCCGAGCTCGGTACTGTGGTATAACCTAATCTGCGCAACATTACCTGGTAATGCTGATTTGAGCAACGAAAAAATCAGTTTTTTTCGGTAGTTGGGCTGAATGCCATTTTTTCAGTGAATTATAATCTAGAGACCATGGGGATTCTAAAAATGTATTTGTGTATGACTGTGTAACCAAATAGGTCCAAAGTTACAGTGCCTTAAAGTTGACCGAAAATGATAAAAATGGCCATTTTTGCCGATTTTCAGATTTCTGAGGGGATTGAAATAACTCGTGATCAACTCAACCGATTTGGCTGAAATTCACATATAGGGTGAAAAATTTAGTTTTACATAGATTGATCCTGATACCCGGTTTTTCCAAGATAAGGTTATTTGATTTTTTCTGCTAGTATGTGGTAGTGTTAGACCTCAGGCGCCGTCCATAAATGACGTCGTTCCAGAAGGGGAGGGGGTTTCCTTGCACGAAGGGGGAGGCAAGTTTCCTTGCACGAAAATAACTTTTTGTCAATTTACGTTGTTCCTTACGTTGCTGCATTACCAGGTAATGTTGCGGAGATTAGGTTACACCACAGTACCGAGCTCGGGCCCTCTACAACTTTGGTTACGAGGCAAAAAGCGCTCGAGCTATTCGCCAAAAACCGCCAGGTCGCTCTTTTTTAAATATACTTTTTAGTGTGCTGCATTGCAAGTTGCAACGGCAGGATACGGTAGCTCCCGGGATGGTAAAAATAAATGCCTCCTTCAAAGAAGTAGAAGAAAGAAAGAAAGAAAATGAGAGGACATGTTACCAGTTTGTTTCTGTGTTATTGTTAATGTTAAAACGTTTTCATTCTGAATCGAAAAAATGTGGTGCAGATATGCCTACCTAACTGATTAGAAGCTGAAGAAATGACGCGGTTCAGAAGAAGCCTTTTGGTGCTAGCAAATTGTTTTTTGTTTTTCGGTGAGTTTCTTTTTATTTATTTTTCGTGTTGTTTTTTGAATTGTTATTGTGTAATAACATTACCTAACAGGTGATTCGCCGAAGGGGAGGGGGTTGGAGGTCTGGCGCCGGCCGGGGGTCTGAGCCCAAATTTCGGGAGAGGGTTGGACACCAGAAAAATCGAAAAAATCGCAAAAACGCTCAAATACAGCTAAAAATTGCTGTTTTACAAGCGATTTTCGCAATTTTTGTGTCTGAAATTCTAAAGAATCGCTAAAATTTGCTAAAAATTACGAACCAGAAAATCGGAGGGTGTAGGAAAAATCGTCTTGGCTTGTCCATCCGGTCGGTCTGGCCTAAGTCGGGTGGGGAGCAGGGCCCCAGACCCCCTGTTACTAGTATGTGTAATATAATATCATAAATGTAGCAGGTTCCGACCCGCCTGGGGGTGGGGGTAGAAGGGGTTTCTGTCAGGTACAGGTGTAGGAGCGCTTTCGCCCATATACATATACGTGGGCCGGGGGCGAGGGGGTTTACCCCTCGGTCGTTTATACGCCCTCGCGCCAGCCTCCTCCAGATTTTCCCGGCCCATGTATGCCAGAGACGAGTTTAAAATTTTAAAAAGATCCAAAACGCCTGGAAATTGCGTTTTTAACACGTTTTAATCAAGCAAAAAATGACAGAAAGCGGCGTTCCTGCAGTTTGCGTACCTAAAATTGTACTACGACCACGCACCGTATCCTTAGTGTGGAAACTTTCCTGAGCATCAATGGAGTATAAAAAGAGGTAAATATGGGTTACTGTATCTATCTTGTCCCGGGTGACGCTATTTCTAAAATGATCCTATTTCTCTCATTTCTTACTTTCAGGCTTAGGGCTACGTTCAAAAGTACTGTAATTCGGGATACGCTAGTAATAGTAACCTGTATTTACTGTTTTTTGCAGTCGATTTATGCTCAGGTAGGTAGAGTTTTCAGACCAAGGTTACGGTGCGTGGTGGATGTAGAATTTTAGGTAGGTACACTCATACGTGTAACAGGTCATCCGCCGATGGGGGGAGGGAGGGTTGGGGGGGCTGAGCCAAAATTTTGGGGGAGGGGGGGGTGGGCACTAAAAAACGCTCAAAAATCGAAGAAAATCGCAATTTTTTTTGGCTAAAAATTGCCAAAAATCGCTAATTTGGGCTGAAATACAGCTAAAAAGTGCTGTTCTGCAGGCGATTTTGGCAATTTTTGTGTGTGAAATTGTAAAAAATTGCAAAAATTTGCTCGAAAGTTTAGTTGCCAGAAAAATCGGAGGGGGGGTCGGTGAAATCGTCTCGGGGGGGGGGGGGTCCCCATCCGGGGGGTCTGGCCTAAGTCGGGTGGGGGGTAGACCCTCAGACAGACATGGGCAAAGGGGGGGGGCTGAGGGGGGGTTGCCCCCCCTCAGCCGGCCGCTACCCCCCCCCTCAGGAATTTTTTGGAAGATTTTTGTATAGAAAATTATGATAAATATATGCCTGGATTAGGTGTAAATGAGCTCAGAATAGCTTATTTTAACGTATTTTGATGAAAAATAAGCCAAAAAACCTTGATTTTAGCCAAAAATCGGACTTTTTGGCTTGCCACCCCCTCAGCCCCCCCCTCAGGCGAGGTTTGTGCCCAGTTCCGACTTTCCCAGTTCCGACTTTCCCAGTTCCGACGTTCCCAGTTCCGACTTTTCCCAGTTCCGACTTTCCCAGTTCCGACATTCCCAGTTCCGACTTTTCCCAGTTCCGACTTTCCCAGTTCCGACTTTCCTGAACCTAAGCCTAAGCCTGAACCTAAGCCTAAGCCTAAGCCTGAACCTAAGCCTAAGCCTAAGCCTGAACCTAAGCCTAACCCTGAACCTAAGCCCTAAGCCTAAGCCTCAACCTAAGCCTTAAGCCCACGCCTGAACCTAAGCCCTAAGCCTAAGCCTGAACCTAGGCCCTAAGCCTAAGCCTAAGCCTGAACCTAAGCCTAACCCTGAACCTAAGCCCTAAGCCTAAGCCTGAACCTAACCCCTAAGCCTAAGCTTAACCACTAAGCCTAAGCCTGAACCTAAGCCCTAAGCCTAAGCCTGAACCTAACCCCTAAGCCTAAGCTTAACCACTAAGCCTAAGCCTGAACCTAACCACTAAGCCTAAGCCTGAACCTAACCCCTAGGCCTAAGCCTAAGCCTGAACCTAACCCCTAAGTCTAAGCATGAACCTAAGCCTACAAATTGAGCATTGTTTCTTAGCTAAATATTCTTGTATATTTTACCAGAGTCCTGTCTGTAAAAAAGATAGTGAATTTTATTATAAAGTCGGAACTGGGAAAAGTCGGAACTGGGAAAGTCGGAACTGGGAAAAGTCGGAACTGGGAAAAGTCGGAACTGGGAAAGTCGGAACTGGGAAGATCGGAACTGGGAAAGTCGGAACTGGGAAAGTCGGAACTGGGAACACGCCTCAGCCCCCCCTCAGGAATTGAAAATTCTACCCCCCTCAGCCGAAATGCTAGCCCATGTCTGCCCCCAGACCCCCCTGTTACATGTATGGGTACACTGCAGGTATGCGGAAAGAGCTCTAAAACCACCGATTTGTCTTTAGCTGGTATCAGCGCCAAATTCGGTTGCCGATACTGACAACAAAGGCCATTTAAGTTAAAATTTGGTGATTTCTGAGCCAGTTCGTTAGTTAGTACTGGAGCTGCTACTAATTATTATTCCTAACTGTCTCAGGGGTGAGGGTGAAGAATGTTTCGCCTTTCTAGCTACCCCCGGAACCCCTCCTAGTGGGTGCATGTATGAAATATTAAGAGCCGGTTTTTCTAGGAATCGACTTTTGCTCCTTAACCTCCGGACAAATCTCAACTTTATCTCTCCGATTTGGCTAAAATTTTGTATTTTGGTCTAATTTAACCTAAAAAGATGTTTTATCACCTTCCCGGTCGTTTTTGTGAGAGTCAATTTTTCGACCGAACCTCAGATCTCGGCTTATAACTCTGGAACCAGTGAACGTATAGACTTGCGAATTACATATTTAAAATCACATGAGCGTTCTCTTTCAAACGATACCCTACATGGCCGAATTTGAGAGAAAAAATATTTTTCGAACCCCTTCTAATTACCGAAAAAACTAACCCAACAGGCTTTCATGGGGGAAGAAAGGAAGGCTGGCTCCAGTTCAGTTACCAAGGAATCCTATTGTTCCTGATAGATACCAATACGGCCTACACATTTTGGGGTTATTATATTGGTGAGATAGCATCAGTGCAACTGTTTGTTGACGATCTGGACATCTCAAAACGGGATGACATTTGGTATGCAATGCATACCAAAGTGCCTACATAGAAAGTACATACCAACAAAAATTCATTTCAGGTCTATCTCATATCTCAGTGAATGTTATTCCAGGGCACATGTTTTACAAGACCAAAATTCCAGTCAGTGCGCGAAGTCTAAATGGAATGCGGTTTATACTCACTTGGCGTATTTTAGATAACTAGACTCCTGTCCGTCCTGTTGCACGTTATGTTCAGTAATAAATACATAAATCTGGATTCTGAAATGGTTGTAGGTAGACATGGGCAAGCATTTCGGCTGATGGGGAGGGGTAGAATTTTCGATTCCTGAGGGGGCTGATGGGGGTGGAGCGCCTGAGGGGGTTGAGGGGATGTTACAGTAAGTAAAAAAGTCCGATTTTTAGCTAAAATCAAGGTTTTTGCTTATTTTTAGATAAAAATAAATAAGCTATTCTGAGCTAATTTACACCTAATCTAGGCATCTGGGCATGCTTTTGTCATAATTTTCTATACAACATTTTTCCATAAAGAAAATTGAGAGGGTAGAGGCTGGCTGAAAGGGGGGTAGGTCAGAGCCAGAGGGGGTCATCCTCCCCTTCAGCCCCATTCCCCGTGTCTAGTTGTTAGGTACGTAGTGATACCTAGTGACAAGACGGTAAAAAAAGACAGTAACAAAGTCGCAACTGTCGAATTATTAGAAAGATACTGCAGTTTATCAGGAAATTCTATTTGCGTTGTAAACTAATGTACATATCTTGAAATGTGACCAAGAAACGTAGAACTGGCGCCAAGTGAACAGTGCAGTATGTGCCAGGGATACAGTGCAATATGTGTGCAAAAAAATCACTGAACTCGGTGCAAAATTGGCAAAGATATGCTCTTTACAAGGCAATCTTATAATGGGCAAATTTTCGACCTGACAACTTTCAAGGCCCAAAAACTCAATTAGACGCCCATTTTTTTTCTCGATTTTTTTTGTGTTATCAAAAGCGAATAAATAGCGCTACATTTTTATGAAATAAAATAGCGGTAGTCGCACTTTTAGGGGGGTAAAATTTGGCCCAGAAGGGGTTCGAAAAAATTTTTTTATTTCGAATTCGACCATGTAGGGCATCGTTTGAAAGAGAACGCTCATGTGATTGTAAATATGCAATCCGCAAGTTTCTACGTTCACAACTTCCAGAGTTATAAGCCGAGATCTGAAGTTGGGCCGAAAAATTGAGTCTGACAAAAACGACCGGGAAGGTGATAAAACATCTTTTTATGTTAAATTATACCAAAATTCAAAATTTTAGCCAAATCGGAGAGATGAAGTTGAGATTTGTCCGGGAAGGGTCGACCCTTAGAAAAACCGGCTCTTAAGATAATTAGTTATTATTTAATAATTTACAGTTTGTTAGTTTTAGTTCAGTTTCCAAATTATTAATTGAGTTTTCAGTGATTTGCTCATCAGTGCTGCACGACAAACTGGACAGGTTCGAGGTGGTTTACCCGCTGAAAAGACCGGTTAAACGCGGACTGGCCAACCCCAACCCAACCGGCTACAACCGAATCGATGAGATCTCATTCAACGCCTTTGGGAGGTAACAAGTAGCTAGTATTCATACAGAATTTCTACTTAACAGTTATTGGCTGTCAGGTCATACAGGCTCTATGTGACGCCTAAACGCGATCTGTTACATTCAAATTTTCGCGCCACTGCCTTCGACAACATTCGTCAGCAGCAAAGAAGGATTCCAATCGACCCCGACGAATTCCTGGACGGTCATTTGTACGGTCAGCAATTTTATTTATTTCTCTGCGATCCTGTGTCGACCGACCTGTTGCATTTGTGTGTGATTTGTGATGACCCTACCTATGTCAAGTAGAAGGTTGCAGGCCATTCCAAGTCGCGAGTGTCTGCCAGCTTTGACGGAGATGGTGCCTTGACCGGAGTTTTAGATTTGGAACACGATACTATCATGTTTGAGGTGAAAACTATTTATACAGTCAGGCACTTAACGCCGTTTATGGTACCGGTACCTAAGCTACGGGCACCATATGGTACCCCTACCCATGGCCCATGGGTCCCGGTACCATATGGTACGAAATCTGAACAGAGTTGTGCATGATACCGGTACCAATGCGAAGGTAGGGGGTAGCATATATGGTGCCACTACTAGCCTACTTACCGGTACCATGTATTTTGAGATGATTTTGACAAGACAAGCCGTAACAATATTTAGATTATTTTCTAGCCGGCCTGGCGTCATTTGCCCAACTCGTCACTGAATGCAACGCTGGTCTACAAAGTTTCTGATATGAAAAGACCTCCTGACACTGGCGACAAGTCAGTTTAATTGTCGGCTACTGTTTTTCCGATAAATGCAAGATCTGAATCTGTTTCAGACACCCGGTCTGTGGCTTCGTTCAAGTCGGTAGGTGCTTTTAGATCTCTGTAGCACATGGGCAACAGTCAGTGAACACACCTTACTAAGAACAGTTTATTATGTGTTCGCTTTCTTTGTGTCATTAGTGTCGGGCTATTACTGTTCGCAAACGCAGTTGCTTTCGAGAAGGGACAGAAGGTGTTGTGTTTCAGTTTTTAAATTTAATATAAGCGACAGATTGAGGTGAAACTTTTAAACAATACAGAAGGATACATGGGCCGGAGGTCCCGGGAGGCCGAAAAAGCTACTATTTTGCCTTAAAAACGAATTTTTTCCCTCCGGAAGGGGAGGGGTAAAAATCGCACCCTAAACCCCCGGCCCGTGCAGAGTAGAACTGCTGTGAGGAATTTATTTTGCAGAATTTCAGTCAATCTGGAATCGGTGAGACGGATTTCAAATTGAGGCGTTTCACGTGTTTACTAGTAAATCGCTCTAAAATTCTGCGAAATTAGTTAGTCATAGCAGTTCATACATTGTGTAAAAGCTTAACTTCAATCCGGCAAAATCTGCCCTTTTTATTAAAAATTAGAAACTGAACACCCTGTACTTTCCCTCTTTCAAACTGCATAGTTATCCGATCCGATGTGCGGGGCCTCACGGCCTACGATCAGACTCGAGGTCCATTTCGCTACCCCCGTGATTCGTCATCTCGGACGTTGCCCTTCTTTCAATGCCAGCCACTCCTAGCCATGCTGCTGCATGCCGGTCACCAGGAGGGCGGCCGGCGTGTTGATGCCACGATGCTGACAGCTCCCGACGGCCGCCGGTGCCCCATATGCCAGAGGGCTCCCAGCATAGTTGGTTTCTCAGACAGCTTCTGACATCGTAGATCTTCTCCAACGCGGCATGCTTTGTGGAGTGGCTTCGGTGCTCAGGTAGATCCAGTCGGTTCCCATTTTACCTACTAGCTGTCACCAGCTTTCGGTGGCCTGGGTGGAGCTTTGCGCCGACCACCAACTCTTTCCGGCAAGAAACTTGCCGCGCCGAGAGGATGAGCGCATAGTGGCTATGCGGCCTAAACCACTACACCAACTGTGGCGGTACTGCATAGTTAGATTGCAAATTGAAATTCGCAACTTTTCCAAACCGGCCGAAATTTTTTGGAATTACCTGTCTTTAACAACTCAACAGTGCTAAGTTAACAGATGCATACCCTTTACAGTAACTCTTATACTCTTAACAAAAATTCCGTACAATTACGAGACTTCTAACTTGAGAATCGCATCCACTACTTCCGATCGGACTCGGAATCGGAATACCGGTCGTTAGCGTCAACCAATAAACTCTTCAGATACCGACCAAATGGTGAACAGCAGCTATTTCGACTCAGACTCAGCAGCAGTCTTCTACAGCAGTCGCAAGAAACGTCAGTCGGGCGGTCCGATCAAAGACCGGTGCACGCTGAAAATGGTGGCCGATTATCGATTTTTCCGCGACGTCGGCGATCGGAGTCAGGCGTTGGCCACTAGATACTTGGCGAGTTGCCAACTGGTCTAGTCTACAGTCTTATTGATTTTCTCTTCAGATCAATCTAATCGATCGAGTGAATGCCATTTATACGCGTACAGTGTGGGAGGACGAGGGAAGTGGCCTGCCGAGCTTTTCCGATTATGGCTTTATGATTAAGGAGCTGATCATTCACACCAACCCCACGCCCAGATTGGGTCACTATAACTCAGAAACTGGCAGCACGCCCTGGGCGGTCGGCAAGTTACTGCAGGTAATAATCGTTTTTTAAGTAGATATGGGTATGGTATTCCAGACCCCTTTGTTACATTTGTGTAGTACGGTATACGGAATATACAGGGTGTCTCAAAAAAATGATCACATTTCTTTTTACTGCCATTTCCGCAAATTTTGACCAAATAGGCTGAAATTTGGACCATAGGTGCCAAAAGTCGGGCAATTTTATGTGTTAAAGTTTGGTGCACTAGGCTTGACTCATTCCCGAGAAATTTCAAAAAAAGTGAAATTTGTTAAATCAATAGTGAAAGCCGGTCACCGAAAAAATGATCACATTTCTTTTCACTGCCATTTCCGCAAATTTTGACCAAATAGGCTGAAATGTGGACCATAGGTGCCCAAACGCGGGCAATTTTATGTGTTAAAATTTAGTGCACTAGGCTTGACCAATTCTCGAGAAATTTCAAAAAAAGTGAAATTTGGTAATTTCAATACCAAAAGCCGGTCACCGAAAAAACGTTACATTACATTATCGCCTAAACTCTAACGATAGCGTTGGAGTTCATGCGTCAACTTTTTACACACGAATTACCCTGAACTTCTGCGTTTACACTCCAAATTTCATCCAATTCCGACAAAAATTAGAAAAGATACAGGAAAAGGAAATGTTTACATTTTTCGTGACCGGGTTTCACTATTGAAATTACCAAATTTCACTTTTTTTGAAATTTCTCGGGATTGAGTCAAGCCTAGTGCACCAAACTTTAACA
This sequence comes from Sabatieria punctata, assembly GCA_030248155.1. Lineage (NCBI taxonomy): Eukaryota > Metazoa > Nematoda > Chromadorea > Araeolaimida > Comesomatidae > Sabatieria > Sabatieria punctata. Next base: position 100,769 of record JASANB010006457.1, read on the forward strand.
CATAAAATTGCCCGACTTTTGGCACCTATGGTCATAGGGCACCAAATTTACGGAAATGGCAGTAAAAAGAAATGTGATCACTTTTTTGAGACACCCTGTAGTA